>JAADVN010000031.1:0-49956 GCA_023335535.1 Globisporangium spinosum
ATACAACCGTAATCGTGAGGTTGCAACAACAACTTTCTCCCACTATCGCGATCGGCAAAATGCGACTTCCAGATGTCCATTGCGGACCGCCTTTCGAAGGGCAATTGAGAAGCCGCCGGGCCGTCTAGGCCGCGCCTTGTGTTCGTGCTTGTGCTTGTGCAGCCACTTGACTGCTTCCAGCAGACCATCGGACGCCGCGAACTCCATCAATTCGGTGGAGTTCTCCTCGCGAAACCTGGTATGTTGCATTTGCATTTCGGATGCGCCCAGAGCCATTCCAGAATGTATACGTGTCTGTTCTCCACCGCACGCTACGCGAAAGGTCTTGGCCCCCACCAGCAGTAGATGCCAAAGTCAACATAGACAGATGTTCAGCTACACGCATGCATTTGTTACAACAGACTCCATATTATGACTCATGAGAAATATGTCACAAGCGACTATGTGAACTCCGTACCGAACCCCATCAAATAGAAGTCCCCCTGCGCGCGCCATGCCCAACTTTTGAGTTTTTCAAAAGCACTCTGAAAAAAATGCAGCAGCAGGACGTCGCGGAGCTGCTGCGCGCGACTGCGAGCGACGCCGGCGCCGTCGCGCAGTACCTCGTCTCCATCGACAGCGACGAGGTGCGTGCTGTCGCTCTCTCGCGCTCCTTCTTGTGTCGCTTTTGTGCAATTGGCTCTCTCTGTGGATCTCTGTGGATCGAGCTCAGACAGCGGCAGTAACTCACAACGCAGAATGCGTGCGGGCTCTCATCCTCTATCGTATGTGTAGCTGAATGGACTGCTCGACCGCTTCGCAGCACACGAGGCAAAGAAGAAGAACGACCAGCAGCGTGGCGACTGGCTCGCGCTCGTGCAGCTGCTGCTGCGCTCTCAGTCGGCGCGGCTGCGCACCGCCACGCGCATCATCCAGGTGAGTTAGTGAGTGAAAGTGATACGATGCGTATTGTCGAGAGCATTCATTGCTATATAAGTAGAATAGCCTCTGAAGTGATTATGTCGATGGTGTTATGACCAAGTAGCTCGTGTGGAACGGCTCGTCCAGTGAGCTCGAGTGCATGCAGTGGCTCACAGAGATCAGCTTGGGCTACCTCGGCGCTTTAGAAGACGAGAACAACAGTAACAGCAGCAGCTACGATGACAACAACAACAGCACCAGCAGTAGCAGTGCACTCGAGGCGCGCCTCCGACTCACTGTGATCGTGGATGAGGTGCGCGTGCTGCTGCGCATCCTCTTTGAGCTGCTGAGCGACGGCCTCGAAGCGCACGGGACTGCGAACGCAAGGAAAGCGCTGCCGCAGATGCTCAGTCTGTTTCCGATCCTCCTCAGTGTGCTCGTAGAGCTCGCTAGCAGCAATGCCGGCAACAACACAGAGAAGAGTGAACAGGAGCTGCATGAGGTGTGCTTGAAATATCTGCTTGCTAAGTGTGATCATGAATTTAGTTTGGGTCCGTTAACTGTTTGCACTGTGATCCTGATAGAACCTCGTGAGACTGATGGAGCTGCCGTGGAACACCAAGACGGTCCCGCTCTTGCTCGACCTGTTGAGAGAAAGCGCCTTGATCGTGTCTACGAGCGGCTGGAGCCAGCTCGAGGTAGGTGTTCTCCTCTTGACGTACAATCTCAAGCGAATTGTGCGAAGAGTCTAAATATGACGCTACTGGCGACCTTCTGACAGGAAAACATAGAGCGGATGGTGACTGGTGTCGAGGAACTCCCGAGCGAGAGTATGAACCCGATCATTCGTGAGTGCATCTCGATCGCAAGCGTCACGGGCAACTGCCACTGGATCAGCATCGCGCGTCACTTGTTCCGCAAACTGCCGCCTCGACTGCGCCAGGAAGCCGAGTTCAATCTCCAAATGGTAGGACTGGCCCATCCTGTCACTCTCTGCCAAACCTGTTGTGCACTAATCAATCGTCTTCATCTTCCTCCCATTCGCAGTGCCTGCATCAGTGCCAAAACGCGGTGTCACTCGTGTGCGAGTCGATTCGGACTAGTCTCCTTCAAAGTGATAACAGCGCAGGCGACGGCGAGAGCGAATCCCCCGAGGGTGAGCTGAGGCTGTCGTTGGACTGGCGCGACCTCGTTTTCCTCTTCCACGCGCTCCAGGTGTCCAAGCCGATCCTGCATCACCGCACGACGTCGTCTCGGATCGCGACCGAAGCGACGATCTTCACTGAGATCGAGAAGCTCACGTGGGCGATTTTCCGCTTGGACCTGACTCGCTACCAGTGCGAGGCGTCAAGTGATCCATCTTACATTTTGGACCTGGCAAAGTATTTAACCGAGCGAGCGACGCAGATACTAACGTTCGGGGGCAAGCAGGTGCACTCACGTGAGTGGAAAGCGCTGCTTCTCATGGATTTCGCGTTCTACTGGATGGAGAGCGAGGAGATATCGTATACCAAGAAGCCCATCGGTGGTTTGTTTAACAAAGAAGAAGATAGATACTTGACGGAGGAGACTTCACGGGATTCCAGCGCAGCTCCCAGTAAAGGCGCTCTAGCTCGCCTGCTCCTGCTCGCTCTGTTCCAGACCGTAAGTCATTCATCTCTACCAATTGTTCTCACCGAGTCATATTCACTGGCGAAAACATTACTCTGTGTGCCCGACTAACATTTCGCGACTTGTCGTGTTCCAATAGGCGCCAGAAATTCGCTCTGAGATGCTGAGCAACTTGTTTGAAGGATCGAAAAATCCAGAACGCCTCCAGGTATGTGCGTCGCGTCATGTCCTTCGTTTGTGGCGAGTACAATCTCCATCAGCAGATAGACACTCGTCTCATACGTCATATTTGATATTACTGCAGGTCACTGGCAAAGCTCTCGACCAACTTTTCCGCACTCAGTCTATGGCACTCTTTCCTCACCTCAACGCCATTCAAGACTGGCTCAAGTCCGTGACTCTTCCTTCAGTTTGGTAACCCAGCCCGTCCACATTTGTAATCTAACCTTGTTTGTCTACCAGTGTCCTGTTCCAGAGTCACTTCAGCAGCGCGCGAGCCTTTTTCCTGATGGCGTCGCAATTGACAACTGCGCACAAAGGTATGAATGTGCTTGTCGTAATTGGAAAAAGGTGGCCGAGCAACGGATTACTGACGTGAAATTGTGTGCTGTGCGTGGGTCCAGATCTCTACAACTTCTTGATGGTGTTTCTGCGAAAACTGCTCTCTGTCTCAAACCCCGCGCACCAGCAGTTTGCGATCGACCTATGGTGCTCCTGGCTTGAGCTCGGGCTTCGCTTTGACGCGCTGCAGGAGGTAAGTTGTAGCGATCTCTCGACTGCTCGTAGTTTTATCAGAAGTGATGAACCAGAACCTGACACCTCACCATCGATTTGCTCGCGTGAAATAGGAGGAAATCGTTTCTGCTTTGAAGAACAGTCTTCTGGTATGTCAGGGAACTCATGCATGGGGACTCGGTCGCCTGGAACAAGTTTTTCGCCTTGAAACTGGAGACAGAGCGAAGATTCAGCTCCGCTGGAGCTCGTGGGAAGAACTCCATCGAATGCTCTCAAGTGAACTCTCGCAGTTCATTCAACCTGCTTCGCCCTCTCATCTAAACGGCGATGAGTATGGTGACAATGGTGACGAGAACGAAGAAACAGACGAGGATGAATACTCATCATCACAGCGCCACCGCTTCCAACTCGGCGCGCTGGATCGTTTCTATCGACAAAACTCAAGCGCGGACGGTGCTGCTGCGGTGGGTCTCGTCTTCCAAAAGGCTCTGTCCTGCCTCCTCTCGTTTGAATCTGCTGCTGCTGCAGCTCAGAGTGCCGCGGAGGATACGCTGTTGCTGTCTCTGCCTGTGGTGGGAGCAGACATGATGCACTGGGTCATGGACTTTGTCTCGAACTGGGAGTTTTTCTTCCACTGGATCTCCCAGAGCAGTGATGACGATGACGATGACGGCACAAGCGACTTTGGTGCGACCAACAATCTACGAGGGTCCGGTGCGAAAGCTCTGGACAAAAAGGTGATGTGGCGCTTGCTTTCACGAATCGGGGTTGCCTCTGCGTTGTGCAGCGTGGCGATCGAGCAACTGCTTCGACGAAGCCACGACAGGATCGAGTCAGGTGAAAGTGACTACAAGGGAGCATCGATGTGGCCGCTACTGGAAGTCCAGCTGTGCTTGCACCGCCTACTGCGGAAGCTGATGTCAACCTATGGTACCTCAATCGACGTGAAGCAGTCCAAGGATTACCTCGCGACGTCGTTCTACGGCATCTCGAGCGTCATTGATACACGGAGCGCGCAGATTATTGAAGATATTAGCTGCAGACTGACAGGATCGTCAACCTGTGAGACGGCAGACTCCTCCTCCAATATCGGAACTGAATCGCCGGGGCGCGACGCTGGCGGACTCTCGCTCGACAGTGTGTTGTTCGTGTTGGACAGCTGCGGCAGCAACTCTGCTGAAAGCGAAAGTCGCAGTCACGCAAGCAGGGCGGAAGCAGAAGGTGGTGTACTGAAAGCTCTCTTGAATCTCTACTTCAACGTGCGTGACCACGCTTTCTCAAACGTGGATTCATCCGACTCGACTGAGAGCATGTCTGACCCACGATCGGTGTTCACAGTATACGCGGACTCGCTCGTGTTCAAGTTTCCAAAGTCGCTGCGTCATCTCGTTGCGATGCCAAAAAACGCCAAGCAAGTCATGCTGCTGGACGCGAAAGCTGCTGAAGATATCCTGGTTCGCGTCTTCGCTGCAATTGGTCGTGTGCTGGATCAGATGGTCGAGGAATCAGGTGCGGAAGCAACAGATCGCAGAGTTCGCGATTCGGTGATGATGACGAATGCTGCGGTCAAGAGCGAGCGAGGCGGCGAAGGGCTCGTTGCGCTTGCTGCCATTTTTCTTCAAGATCTCAGAGCCCTCATGGCTGTACGTGAACTATCAAAGCTCAAAGTCACAACTGCGCTACTCGTGAAGCGGCTTTGCGAACTCGGTGCGGAAGTAGCTGCTACCAGCATCAGCAGTAGCAGCAAATCTGAAGCCTTTGCATCCCAGATGCTGCAGCTTTCGTCTGTCAGCTACACCATCATGTGCGAGCACGTGGTGTACCACGCACCATTGCTCCGAGCACTGCTGAGTATCTGCTTCTCGGTGCATCTCGGGAAAACTGTCGAGTCTATCGTAAACATCGCTGGCAGCATCGAAGGATTTCTCTTGGCCTCGGGCTTTGAAATCGCGTTGTTGCGTACTCTACGGGCACTCTCCAGACGCAAGCGCAAGGCAGACAAACAGAAGGACAGTCTTGCGGTGGCATCATCGCCAGAGCCTTACGCGCATCAGGAACCCGTGACTCCGAGTAAAAGAAGGCGGCTCCGCCAGACAGCAGCCATTGTTCGCGATGCCGATTTGCATGATATTGGCGAACGAGACGAGTCCGACGAAGAAGAAGTGAGTGTTCATCCACAGCCGCATCTGGCATCCAGTGGCGCTCAAAGCGCGGCGATCCTAGCTTTGTTGGCACTATTGGAGTCTGTGCAATCGACGCTTTTCAAGCAGCTCTCTATCCGAAAAAGCGCAGATCAGCAGACACGAGTCCCGCCTTCTCCTCAATCCACTAGCAGCAGCGATGCCGTGCTCTGCGCTCACATCTACGAGTTCGTTCTGCGTGCTCTACTCGCGGCAAAGGACGCATCATGGGTGGACAACGCAAAAGTGCTGTTGAAACTGCTCAGCGTCGTCGAGTGGAGTCTCCGCATCGGCAAGGCAAGCTGCTTCTTTGGCGGAAGTGGCTCGAGCGGTAGCACCAAGAAGTCAGCGAGAGCAGGAGAGTACTGTCCGAGCGAGTCACGTATTGACATTCTCGACGGTGCGGTGCAGATCGGTCTGCAAGCACGCGTCTGGGTGAATCTGCTCAAGGATAGCATCAAGGAGTCGGCGGTCAAGACGAGGGTGAGTCTTTCTTGCAGTGCGCGTTGCAATGCATATCTCTCTGTGTAAAATTATCTGACGTGTGTTGCTGATGTGCTGATGACGGTGGATGCAGGTTTCCGCGACATCTTTGAAAATTGACGTGTTCCTGCTGGACGTGCCGCAGATCGTGCAGTCATTTTCCAGAGAGGTACACAGTCAGCCATCCTTGCTCTCAGCCCCGTGCATTTTCAGCCTGGTACTAACACCCACACTGCATTCACAACAGGTACAGCTAACAGATCCTCAGCGCGAGCGCATCAGAGCGATGCTGTCGCTGGTCACGGATCAGATGACTCCGATGGCAGGTGGAGCCACGCCAGCCAAAAAGAAGAAGGCAAACACGCACATGATTGGCGTGGTGCCGATCGTCAAGAAGCGCAAGAAGCGTCTGCGCAGCAGACACCCGTACATCGACGATTGGCTCCGCGACGAAGACGGCAGCGACGCGTACGCCGACCTCGAAGACTTCATCGAGTAAGCAGCACGACAGCAACGTGGAAAGCCCCATGAAAATAAAAGCGCTGTACAGTATCAGGTCGATGCCAAAGTATTTGCTTGCTGTGTGTGTTTCTGTTACATGTGGAAGTTCTGTTTGACGAGCTTTGCCGGCTGAGGTGTCTGCTTGAGCAGGTACTTTGTGTAGTCTTGGTTTGAGTGAGCAATTCGTCAGTCCAGAGTCAATCCACGATGCGACGACTTACATTCAGAGAAGGATGACTCGCCTTTTGCTGCAGTTCGTACTTCGCGGCGAGCGCTGAGTCGACTTGTGCGCTCTGCTCCTTCAGCTCGTGGAGCTTGCTAATGAACGGCATGGAAGGCGGTGACACAAATGGCGCGGCCGCCCCCTCACGCGTGTACGAGGTCACGTAATACTTTGTCTTTGGCGTGACCACGACAGCAGTACTATCACCTGTCGAGACAAGTCCTCTTCCGGTGCTGCTACTGCTATTGCTGCTCGTTCTGGTTGCCATTCCTGGCTTTAGCTTCTCCGCGAGCGTCTGCAAGTGGTAGGCTTACTGGGAGAGTTCGAAGCTTTCTTTCGCGAGTTGCTGCGCACAAAAGGTGCCGAATAAGCTATCAGTGCTGGAGCATTTGGTGGCAGAAACCTCCTCTCCGCCATGCTTGTGAACTCACCTGTCTCTTCACATCGTCCGCAGGCAGCCCCTGGAGACGCGACTTTAACAATCAAGAGCACGATACCGAGTATTTAATTGAACAGCAAGCGGGTGATAGCGAATCCCAGACACAGCGCAACTCGCATACCTGCAGCACTTCGGACTTGTCAAAGCAAACTGCTGTCTTCTGGTTCAGTTCGTCTAGAGTCATGATCTCACAGCCTAGACGCCGACTCCCAAAGCGCTGGAGAGAGAGAAAGAGACCCGACACGTTGCAACACGCACACCACGAGGTCAGCACCAAAAACATGTGATTCAATTGCGTCCGTCGCCCATTCCATGCTGATTTTCATACCTGAATCAGATCTGCCCAATTGATATTTGCATCCGATGGGAAGAGTTTCTTCAGGACCATGCTCAAGTCCGCAGCTATCGAAAGCTGCCTGCTGTTGCCAAAGAACATGTACCCCCGTGAGTTCAGGTACGCGAGCAGCACGCCAACGTCATCTCTCTTGATGCCGCTGAGAAACGAGAAGGTGCTCATTCACATGTTGTCACTGTCAGGCGGGCACTCAATGGCAGCACAAGCGCGACACATCAAACGCACCTGTTCTTCTCTTCGAGCGCGTGGAAGCATTTTCTCAGTGCCGCGAGTTCCCAGCCGTCAAGATTGTTGACAGTTTCTCCCATTCGCTTGGGCTTGTTACCTGCACTTGAACTACTCGCGAGCAGTGACTTTTGCGTGTTGGAGAGCTCCAGCAACTCGCGCTCGACTGCTCCTCGCTCTTTCACCTTCTGCTCGCGCTGGACCGCGGCAACTTCCTTGAAGAGCATCTTCACAGTGCCCGACATCTCCAGCGATAACTGCGGCTTTCTTCTTCTTGGTGGTGCTGGTGCTGCTGCTACTTTCCGACGACCCATTGCAATCGCGGGCGATGGGGCGAAATCTACACGCAAGACCAATCAATGTCGGTGAGAACAAAGGTGCCACGTGGAAACGCTACAGAGTTGTGACGGCGGACCATACTTCTCAGCTTTTGCGCGCTCTTCATCGGTGATGACGTGGCGATCGAGCGCCACGAGCGCCGGAACCGCTTTGATCGCCTGGAGCCGGTAGTCTTCTTCCTCTTGTAGCGGGTTCCCAAACAGATCGAGACCCTCCAAGTGGTGCAGTTTGCTCAGAACAGCGAGCGTCCTGTAGAGGTCCTTGAGCTTGTCGTACAGGCGAAGCTTCTTCAAGAACGTGAAGCATGCGAGCGAGTTCCCTTCTAGTTTGCTGAGCGAACAACCAGAAAGACACCAGTGTGTGAAGAGCGAATTGGAGCTAACAGTGGAGAAATTCGCGATGGAGGACTCACCGAATGCGGTTGTTCTGGGCGTAGAGGTACTTGATCCGAACACATGTGTCGAGTCCGCCGAGGGATTCAATCTACCAAGGGATAGAGAATTAATCGCAAACACAAAAGCAAGTTAGGTACGAGGCATCTGCTGTTTGCTATGAGTGGGCGAACAAAAGCAGGAAAGCACTTCTCCTAGCTTACCTCACTATCGTTGATCCAGAGCACTTCGAGGTTCACGAAGGACTCAAAGTTGGCGATTTTCTGGATCTTGCGCTTCGACAGGTACATCTCGGTGCAGTTCTTCACATACTTGAAGTTCTTGATCGGCAGCTCGGCGTGCGGGTTGGCGAGGCGCATTGCTGTCGCGTCGTGCTCCCTCTGGTGTGTATGAGTTTGAGAGTTGACTGCCGAAGAACCGACTGAATGTGCTTGAGTTCTCCTTGGCTTGCTCTCCAGGTTGGACAACGACTGAGTTCGTCTCGCGCATTAACTTATGCTCAGGACTGAATTCTCTCAAGAATAGCACCTGGGACGTTTTTATTTTGAGGTAATCCGCCAGCTTTTCTTGGGAGTTCTTTTGAAAGCTCTCGCGCGCCAAGCTCACAAACCAGAGGATCAGCATCACCTTCGTCGCCAGGCGGCTTCTGTGCGAGGAGACACACAGCACGAGGACAAGAGATCACACACATCATGCCACGTTGGGAGAAGAAGCGAAATAAACAAGTGGCGATGTACGCTAGCTACAACAAGAACAATGCCAAGGGCACGCTCGTGGGCAACTGGGTCAAAGAAGAGGCGCTGCGCGCAGGCACGGGCTTCTCGCGTCGCAAGGTTCCCGTGCCATACTTTGCACCAGGTGCGCTTTTGATTCTGCTCCATTCTTCAAGCTCACGAAAGATGTGTCGTGCTTACCGCTTTCGATCTTGCGTTTGACTACTGAGCAGACATGAAAGACTCGCGGCGCGAGTTCACCCACGACTGCGTGCTCGTGCACACAAAGTCTTCCTCCGAGAGCAGCAGCTCTGGTCCAGAGACCGCCTTTGAAACCACCAACCAGGCGAGCACCAGGTACGGCGAGTTCGCGGTCAAACTCGAGCCTCCAGGTCCACGATCCTCGCGCCGAGACATAGAACTGCTCGAGCAGGCGAAGAGCATTCACGAGCAGCAAGATCTCCAACGCCAGCAGGAGGAGCGGAGCCAAATCCCCGCGGGGACAGTCACCAAGAGCTCATACCAGCCGCTCGACCCAGCACTGCTGGTGAACTCGTCGCGGGGTTCGCGAGGTCGCAGTGGAGCTCGCGTCGTAGATCCAGCGATCCAGCGCTCGCTTGACCGGACAGCAAGTCAGCACCACCGACCAGGTAACGGCCGGGTTGCTGCAGAGAAACCCCGTGGCGCCATCCTCGCACGAGGTTGTCATCAACATCGTGCTGCGATCGATGAGCGACCAACGCACAAACAGGTTTTACGCTACTTCCTTTCACTGCTTCATGAACTTTTGCACCTCCTTCGAGTTAAGGAACTTGAGGTAGAGCGGCGCAATGTCGTTGTAAAACAGGTTTCACTCGTTCGGCGGATTCATGGCACTGAAGCTCGCGCACGCGGCCGTCGCACTGATTGCAGAACCAGCAACGTCTGTGGATCGCTGTGGAGCTCGGGTTGGCCCTCGCGGTGAGCGACTGAGAGATTCCTTGCTACTGCTGCCTTGCGCTTGTGCTTCGTCTCGACACTCGTCTTCAGAGAGGCCGCTGCCCGCGAAGTTGCTCTTGGAAATGCGCTTCTCTTGTGATCTTGACGCGATTGACCGTCCTCCTGGATCTCCTGCTGCTGCTCCTGAGGTATCTCTAGAGGGATGACGCTGTCTCGGTGGCCGCGATATGATTGGCTCCCCCCACCGACTGCTGGGAAGAGATTGACAATGGCTTTGCTATACTTCCTCTTGGAGTCTGGAAACTGCCGCCATCTCCCAAATCATTTGCAAATTCGTCGAACCCTCCATCCAGAGGTTCGCGCGCGACAGGATTGCACCACGAGGCGTCAAACGTGCGCTTCGGGAAGATCGCGGCAGCTGCGCGCGGCTTCGCGGCCTTGAAAGTGTCGTAGTCCATGAACAACTCCGACGGGAGCCCCGCTACTCGTTCGGCCTCCACTGTCTCGGGGAGGATCACGGCTGCCACGGGCTTGGGCTCGACGATCGAGAACTGCGGGTTATAGTGCGTCGGTCCCGGTTCGGGACTGCGGCTGCGCTCTTCGTGGATGATGCGCTTCATCATGCTCTCGAAGCTTACGTACCCTCTCTGCTTGCGGTCGATGCGGTTCCAGAGATCCTCCAGTTCGCGCTCCAGTGCATGCGGGAAGATCCACTTGATACCTTCCGAGAACCCATAGAAGCGGAGCACGAGCACCTTGGGGCTACTGTTTCCACTACTGACGTCGATTTCATTGTCGCTGCCGTCGTCCTGGAGTTCTCTCTCTCTTTGCACGGCTTGCCTCGCAGTCGAAATACGATCCCAATCCGGCGACACATGATCGGCTGGATCTCCGGCGCATTCCACAGAGAGTCGAGCAATGAGACCAGCGAGCGTCCCCTACAATACAAAGCAACACAACGCCCAAACAGATCAGTAATCAGGAGCAAGAGCTCAGACACACAACTCAGTCACAACGCCAGCATACTTTTCATCTGCTGCTGACGCGGGATGCCAGTGCAGCAGCTTTGGGTCGACGAGCTCGTTGGCCTCGCTATTGAGCTGCTCGTAGTGCTTCACCACCGCGCCATGGCCGAGGAGCTCTCGGGTTTTCTATGGATGAGCAGGAGCCGGATCCCGCCGAATGCGCGACTGTCGCATCCCTCTACCTCGGCGCCGGACTGGTGCGGGAGCATGAAACTCCCCTTGCGGCATAGGATGTGGATCTCGTCCTCAACGAGGAGGGGTGACGTGGTCATAGACGCTTGAAACCCCCTAACGACGCCTTCTTTGTTCCCGTTGCCCATAGGATGCGAAAAGAGACCGTGCGCTGAGAGAAGCAGCTTGCGCCGCTGCCAGTTTTGCCACACGAGGAACCACATCGTCGCGTTGATCTTGCTGAACTCGATGCCGTCGAGCGACACGGAAACCATGTACACGCCCTCCTGCGGGAACACCGGCGCAGCGCACAGCAGCCTCTCCGAGGAGACAAAGTCGACTGTCGTGTCCACAAAGACCGGGAGAAGGGGAGGGGGAGCCAGGGGACTGACGGTAGCACTCTGATGATCAGTGGGTCTCGGTGGATGCCCTGAGATTCCTGAGGTTGTATGGAGCCGCTCGTTGCCATCACTAAGCTCTGTGTTTGTTGGCTCTTGAGCAGCTCAAAGCGCACGGTGATCGTGTCTGTGTTGATGGAGCCTTTACCGTCAATGTCGACCGCAAAGCCACCGTAGATGGGACCGTTCATTGGAGCGACAGAGTGCATCGCTGGGATCTCACGATACACGTGGAGCGTCATTGGCATGCCTGTGAACTACAAGAGAGAACAGCAACAACAACAAAGTTAGTGAATGAGCAATCTCAAAGAGGATAAAGCGTGCTTTGGACTTGCAAACGTACCGTTTTGTGAATGCCACCGAGCCACACATCCACCGTGATGGGCGTGAGTATCAGCGGGTTCGCGTAGTACTCGTTCTTGGACTGCGCATGCGGTTGTTTTGTTGTGTCCGTCATTGCGTCACTCTGTTGAGCAATGGATGGGCCGTTAGTAGGCTGAAGCATCAGCCCTTTCGAGATCGCGCACAGCGCTTCGCCGTCGACACAGCTGCCCTGCACGACTCTCTGCATCGAGCCGCGCGCGAACGAGACTTGCACGGCCGTGTACAGCGGGTTCTGCGTTGCGAAGTTGATCCCGCGCAGCTTGAGCCCGACTTTGGTCATCGCGGAGATCCAGTTGGGCACGAGCTCCGTGATGCGAGGTGACTGGAAGACAACGAGCTTCCCGGGACACGCAAAGAATTCGACGCCGCTGATCGCGACGAACATCTTCACGACCGTGCCGCGCGGGAAGTCGGGCGGCTCGCATTCCATGCGCTGGCTCGAGAGGATGGTAAGGCGACTGGTGCGGACGTCGCTCTCGTCCGACTTGGAGCAGAAACGAGCGACGGCGACGTTCGTCGAAGTGATGTCCTTGCCCTCGGTCGTCAGCCACGATGTGAGATGCCGTCGCTCGGTTTCACGCCAAAAATGGTCAGGATCAGATACAGATGCACCTGTCTGGTGAGCACGAACAGCGTCGTATCCTTGGGCGATGGCCCTGACTTTGCCTTGTTGCTGGCGCTCTTCGCATCTGGTGGTGTAGCTAGTTTGCCGTAGTGTACGATGTACTGGTCCTTGTCTGCGACGATGGCACTTTTGCTCTCGCCGCGTTTGCGCGGACTGCCGGAAGTAACTGGTGCAGGTGCTTCGATGGTACTAGTATCCTCTTCCACTCGACTGTCATCACCCTCTGCAGTTGCAATAGGCAACGACACATGAACGCTCGTGTGCTGGTGCGGAAGACTGACGCTCTCAAAGTCCATGCCGTTAGTGGACACGTAGATGGTCACGTCCACATTACCTCCAGGCAGAGCGATTGCTTGCAGCGACGGTGCGACGCACGAGATGCACGTGCTCGAGCGGTACTTGGCGTCGACTAAGACCACGCGACTCGCGTCGATCGGCAACAGCACTTGGATGGATACTGAACTCGTAGACGCCTTGCTTGCCACGCTTGGGAACGCGAACGCGACGCGGAGCGCACCAGAATTGGTGAAGTTCATGCCGAACACGTGCATCTGCGTCCTGCCACTGATCGAGATGAACGAGGGCTCGACGTTCACCAAGATCGGCGTCGGCGCCAGGTAGCATCTGTGTGGAGCTACCGACCAAAAGTCCTGACCGTTCAGGGCCAACTCCACCAAGAGCTCATTCGGTACCATGGACGTTTGCGCGCCTTGGTGGTGACGAAACAACCGCGAGAGGATCTTCTCTTTCTTCGTGTGCAACACGTCCTCAAGGTGAGTCTGTTGCTGCTGCTGGAGCTTCTTGGTCGTGATCACAGACAGGATAGACGACTTTAGCGCGGTCGCGGTCGAGAACTTGCTGGTCGCGGGCTTCTTTAACTGACTAACTGCTGGGGTGTAGCTGATCGCGAGCTCGACTTCGCCCAGAATGGCACTGCTGCTTGAGCCAGTCACTGGTTGATTGTACTGGTTGTGTTGCGACGGTTGTCCTTTGCGGTGCTGCTGCTGGTGATGATGATGGCTGTCAACACCGTCAGAGGAAGACACGGGGTTTCTCCCGAGCTTCTTCCGAAGCGGGAACCACGCGCGGAAGGAGAACGCGCGCGTGAACTCGCTCGCAGATGATACAGCAGACGCAGCAGCAAAGTTGGTCTCGACGTTGCCGACAATCTCGCTCTGGTCCATTGTGAGCTAGTTCTCGACGACCACTCGGATCACAGGTGTAGATCCTCCTGCTGCTTCTCTCCACTCAAAGTCGAAAAACTCGTTCCAAACGGGCGAGAACGTGCCTTCTTTCCGCGTGCTCTTGAGCCGTATTTTGTTGCAGCAGATCACCGCGAACGGATTGCACGTGTGTTTCTTGGGCACGTGCAGGTTCCGCGCGCGCAGCAGCGATACGCAGATACCCCTGTCGCGGTTCCATATCTTGAGAGAGCCGACATTGATAGGCCTGGCACCTCCAATACCGTGCCTTTGGGGCGAAGTGGAGATGGAAGGTGATACTAGCGCCGGGGGAGGCACGACCACCACGCCTTCTTGGAGTGGCGTCGCAACTGCGTTGCTCACGTTGAAGCGAGGCACCAAACTGGCGAATTTGCCCTTGTCAGCCAACTGCGCGTCCGAGACTTGCATCTGGCCACGTCGCTTGAAGCGCGTCTTGTGCACGTGCTTGAGGCCCATCGCCGCTTTATCATCGAGGCCCTGGACGATCAACTCGAGTGTCGAGAGTCCACAGACGAGTGCTAGCGTTGAAGAAATCTGCTTGATCGTCGGCACTTTGTACATCACAAACGGGATCTCGTCCTGGCCGAACCGTAAAGGCATTAGCAGCGGCGGAGATAACACTGAGCCAGTCAAAAGCTGCGTACCACCACCACCAACAACAACAACAGTACCAGTAGCAGCAATAGTAGAACCAACAGCCTCCAGCTCTCGCCTTGTGCACAGGCACAGCTCGACGTTCACAGTGATGTTCTGGAGACCAAACTTGCTTTACGGCGTGTAAAAGTAGATCGTGTCCTCGGAATGATAGAACTCGCCGGGTACCGTCACGCTCTCGAGCTCGCGCGTGCCGTGAACCCACTTGAGCCGCACGGTCGGCGTGAGGTCCCAGCGCGACATGCACGCGTTGATGTTCGTGCCCTGGAGCGCCGTGTACGTGTTGCCGCTCACGGGTCCGCCTCTCGGAGCGATCGCATCGATGCTGAACATCAGGATGCGCGATTGCGACGTCGCCTCCGTGAACTCGCGGCCGTCGAATGAAAGGTGGTAGTAGAGATTGTACGTCGCCAGGTTTGATGGAATCAGGGTCGAAGACACGAACTTTCCTTCCAGGTCACGCATGAAGAACTCGGCTGTTCGCCCCTCAAGGCGCGCGATCTCGTTCATGTCAGCTAACACTTGGTGCTCCTCTGAACATGTAAAAACGTGCTTTGAATAGCCAAACACACGAACGGTGATCTTGCCGCCTTCGCAGTCGACGAACTCACTGCCGTGGATCAGGGTCTCCTCGCCTGCTGACCGCGGGAGCACTTTCGGCGTCGCCTCGACCACTTTCGGCAGGTCGTACACCTGGTACCAGGACGAAAAGTCCTTGAGAGCGGTCGACGTGTTGCAGATCTCCTCACATGACGAGTAGAAAGAGTCCCCCGACGAGATCTGCATGCGCAGCTTCTGAGGCGTTTGCAAAGGCTGAAGCTCGCACACGACGACGTTGGCGTTGAGCATCAGCGGAGACAAGTGCAGCAAGAGATCGATCTCACTGTTCGCAGTCGGATGGAGCGCGCCAGTTGCCATAGTACCACCTGCACCAGGTCCAATCCGTCCTTTCCGGGAATGCTCTTCAAATCCAAAGATCTTGCAAGCCATGACACCGTCGTGCAGCGAGTCGAGCGTGGCCGCCGCGCGTGCGATCTCGATCGGTTTGGGCAGCGACGTGTCGCTAATCTCCAGCGTCAGCAGGATCGGTTCTGCTTGGAGAAGACCTGGATCTTGTACTGCTCCCCCCAGCTCAGCACCGACGCGTTCGAGAGCACCGCGAGCACACTCGTCTCGCGACACGTCGCAAACTCGGTCTGCCGTCCGCACTCAATGCGCAGAGTGAGCGTAAAGTTCGAGACCGATGCGAGCGGCAGTATGCTGCCTTCTTCTTCGCCTCGCTTCTGCTGTGACGAGGAGGACGACGCGCTTGCTCCTCCAGGCATGAACGACGGGATCCTCAGCGACTGCAGCAGCGACTTGAGGTTCTTGATCGCAGCTACGCGCAGGATCAGCAAATGAATCTTCTTCACCGTCGCGTTCACGTTGAAGTACCGCGCGGCATCCGAGAGCCGCACGAGGATCTTGCGGTCCTCGACAAAGTTCTCGCCCTCGACTCGGAGCAGCATGCCCTTGCGCACCAGTCCGCAGGGAGGATCCAGGGACGTGATGCGCCACGTGCGCGAATCGTAGCACCGGATGCAGATCGAGTTGGAGAAGATGATGCCAGCGAACGTCACCATGAGCACAGTCGGATCGCTGAACGGCAGCTCGGGCATCGCGCACTCCAGTTTCACCTCGCGCATGAGTAGTGGAGCGCCCATGAACGTCTCAAGGTCTACCGAGCCAGGGAGGATCAGGCGCGCCTCCGACGAGCACGACAAATTGCGACTTGAGTCTGCGCACGAGAGTCCGATCGCCGCGGTAACCGCTCGGCTTTCGGCTTGTACCTCAGGAGCAGAAGAAGCTTCCAACTTCTGGTATCCTGCAGTTGGCAGCACTCGATCACCAGCAGGTGACTCTAGAGTCAATAACCCGAGTTCTTCAAGCGAGGCTACGAGACGGTCGATGGGAGTGACTTGCGCTCCTTCGGGCTGGAACGACACACTCGCAACCACCCACACTCCCGTTTGTTCGCTTACAACTCCGCTCAAGAAGAGCTTCATGCCCGTGTCATCGCATATCGCAACCTGGATGTCGCACTGTTGATGTTGGCACGCGTCGCTAGTCTCGAGGTCTTGCAACTCGACACACACGTAGAACGATTTTTGGCTGGAATCACGAAGCTACTTGGGATCTACGAGGAACGAGCGCAGCTGTTGGCTGTCTCTAGCACCCATCTCGTTCGCTAACTGCACCCCCTGCTTCTTGAACAGCGCCGTCCTGACAAGCCACCAAAATCACTTTCACCCGCTCGATTGCAGAGCAGAAGACCACAATTCTGAGCGCTGCCTTCGGCGCATGCTGGATCATCAGAATATGGGAGTTGCTGGAAACTCCTTCCCCACTACCAGCAGTATCAGGGCTTCCGTTTGCTTCAGCTGCTGGTGCTGCCTGAAGCGATCTCCTTCTTGTGTTCTTCTTCCTTTTCTGCCGATACGCGATCTCCTCCCGGATGATCGCCGAGTACGAGGTGAACCCCGAGTTCGGCGGCGGACTCGTCTTGAGCAGCATCTCGGATCCCCAGTCGGCCATCTCAAACACGCAGCAGTTGCTATTGTTGGGCACACCCGTGTCGATCTCGATCTGACTATCCACGCGAGACACCGACACGATCACTTTCTTCACCAGACGCGCACCCGCCTGAGAAGCAGGGATCGTGTGCACCTGGACGACGTGGAACTCGCGCCCCTGCCACGCAGTCGACACGACGAGCGACTTTAACAGATAACCGCGATGGCTCATCTGCAACAGCAACGGATGGGTCGGCTTTCGAGCCAAGTGGTGCTGTTCTTCGCTGGAAACAGCGTTTGGCTCACTACTGTTAATCTCCTCAGAGTCCTCTGAGGTATCTTCCTCCCACACGAGCACCTTGCTGGCTTTCACAATCGCGAGGTCGAACATGCGCTCGTTGTACCACGCTTCATTCGTCACGCACTGCGAGAGCAGGTAGTTGAAGACCGTCGAAGGCGAGCAGTTGAGCGTAAACGGGTCGCCGCCGATGTTGGAGCAGAAGCGGTACTTGCCGTCCCCCTTGATCGAGACCGGGTTGTGGATCTGGATCTCGCCCAAGCAGATGAACTGCTGCGCATTGAGCGAGAGGAACACTTTGACCGCCCCGGGCAGGAGAAATCGGGGATCGGCACCGTCAGTTCGTTCAGACGAACCACTTTCCCTGCAATGTACGGCGACGTCGCCTGGTTTTGAGAACCGGCGCCAGTGGTAGCTGTCTGCTTGCTGTTGTTGCTGTTTGGTGCCTTGCTACCGTCATCTATGGATGGACGACTCGGTGGTGTTGGTCGCGCGCGCACGCTCGTTGGCAGCACGTTCCTTGTGCCAGAGCTCGAGAGCAAGTTGTTGGAGCTCGCAGAGATACTGCTGTTGCGGAAGTACGTGCTCCGCCGCTGCATCATGGACTGGGTCTTGAACTTGGGCAGGTCCAGTATGAGCAGCTCTCGTGCGACGCCAGTCTCGTGGAGCACTACGCTTGAGCCGCGCCGTTTCCAGAAAATGGGTTGGGGGAGCCCCTCAAAGCGGAAGCAAATGCGCTCCGGCGCGTCGCTCAACCGGAAACTCTTGGGCAGCTGCACGGTGACCACGCGGGTCTCGAGCGGCTGGCGGTCGAGCGTCCGGGCCGGCAGGTATCTTGGGAACCACGTGACCTCGCTTGGATCTGCCTCCACATAGTAGTGGAACGTCACGCTGTGCGCGATGAACTGCTCGCCCGCGTTGAGCGTGAAGTCCACGAGCACGTTCACATTGGCCATGGCGTCCACGGTGCCCCCCTTGGCCGCGTTCTTGATGACCATTCTCGTGATCTTCAACGGACGAGCGCAGTTGCCGCTTGAGCCAACCTGGCGCTGAAACAGACGCACGCTCTGCTCGGCAAGTTGCTGAAACATGTGCATACGCGCTCTGCCTGTCAAAGCGTCCTTGTGCCGGGGTGTGCTCACAGTACCTGATGTGCCATTGCCATTCCCAGTTCCGTTGCCACTCACCGAGTCGACGGTGATCATCTTGTCCAAGATCTCTACTGGCGGCGTCCTGCAGATGATCAGCGGCGAGCAGCTGAGCGATTCGTCTGGGAAAGTGCGGCTGTAGCTTCCTGGGATGATCACGAACTCGCGCCCGTTCAAACTCAAGCGGAAGCGCACAAAGATCTGGCCCGTGTCCAGCACATTCGTGCCTTCGATGACCAGGATCGTGCCGCCCGACGTCGGTCCACAGCTCGGCGTGATCTCCGCGATCGCCGGCGACTTGTACGAGTAGTACCGCTCTCTGTCCTCCACGCCGAAGAACGTGCATGTCGAGGTCGACGCGTTCTTGGTTTCCTGCGAGAGCGGCAGGATGATGTCGAGTGTGGCAGCGCACGCAGAGCGAAGGCGTGGGGCTCGGCACGTGATCTTCCTATTCGCATGATCGATTTCGCCGATCATGTGGATCGGATTTAGTCCAGGCTGCGAAGATCCTTTCTGGTTCGCTGACACGATAGCCGCAGTGCTGGGGTCCAAAGAGCGCTGCGGCGCAAATTGTACCTGGCACTTGGACTCTTTCGCCAGCATATTGGCGAGTTTCTTCGCCATGTACAGGATCATAGTCGACCCTCCTACTGCTGGTCCAGTCGGCGCCGCGAGGAAGAACGGCGCCGAAAAGCAGCGAAAAGGCAGGAGTGTCGTGCACGCCGCGCCCCCGTAGTTGCCGTACTTGGACTTCGAAAACTGCTGGCCGTTCAGACTCACCTCGATCTCGTAAAACCCTGGCTGGAGAGACTGGACACAGCACCCCAGTGTGCCAAGGCCCGAAGATGTTGCTGTGGTAGACGAGGACGAAGCTGTTGATTGTAAAGCACCACTCCTCCATTGAGCGACGGTACCTCGGAAAAGCTGCCGTCGACCACTTTTGTAGTGACGTACGACTTGTCCTCGGGGTTCTGCAGCTGGAACCGCACGAGCACCTTGCAGCCGTAGTTCCGGATGTGGTCGCCCGAAATGAGGATCTGGTTCACGCTCTCCAGCGGGGACCACGCCAGCGAGATCCGGCGGATCAGCGGCTCGATGTAGTAGATGTACCGGAGCGTGCTCTTCGTGCGCACCAACGTGTAGTTGATCCCATTGAGCGAGATGTTGAGGTATGCGACGCACGCCTTGCTCACGGTTGGGGTGGCGAACGCCACTGCTTCGCCGACGATCTTGCCCTTGACCAGGAGTGTCACCGGTTTTGCAGGCTCGGATTTCTCTCCTTCCAGCAACTGCACTGTGCTCGATTGTCGACCTAAGTTCGAATCTGGAGCAGCGGCATGAAGGGTCTCGCCGCCGTTGTAAATCGTGATGCTCACGGTGATCTCTCCCGTGTCAACAATTTTCCCACACCACACCAGCACCCGTGCCGCCCATGACAGGACCAGCGCTCGGCTCAATGTTGATCACACCCTTCGGAGGATCGTAGAACAGAAACTTGACCGTCGAGTCGAAAAACTGCGTCGACGTGCCACGCATCAGCGCGACCTTCATGGACGCCAACTCGTTCGAGGGTCATGCTGGTGCCACCGTTGCGATCGTGAGCGCCTCTGAATCGAAAGCCGCGTCAACATCTCCGTGATGGCCCGTCTTGTCGCTCTGGAAGCGCAAGACGCACTCCACTAGCACTCGGTTCCTCAGGAGTCCGCTCGTGTCCTGCACGATCAGAGTTATGGGAGTCCCACCGGAAACCGGGCCACAGAGGATGCCCTTGCTCGCAAAGCGAGTGCTCGAGTGGTATTCGAAGAAGCACATCGAGTCCGTGTACTGCTACAGATTGTACGACACGTACAGACTCACGCGACCGGGTTTCTTAGACAGCGGCGAGACGCATTGGATCGTCTGGTTGTCCAGCACTCTCGCCTTCACGATGACCTCCGAGACGTCTTCGCCAAAGCCACTCTTGAACGGAGAGCAGAAGCTCACGTAGATCTTGGCCTCGGCGATGAACTCGCGCCCCTTGACGTGCACCACAGTGCCTCCGGTGATCGGGTCAAACGCATAGATCTTGTCGTGGTTGTCCGGGACCGTGAACAGTGGGAGCGCAAACGCCTGGAACATGGCTCGGGTTCGCGCTGGACGTTCCTGCTTCTCCTCGGCTTTGCTGCTCGCTGTCACAAATTCCCTGTCGCTATCATCACCTTCGTTACCAATGGATACTCCAGTCTCCAGCACCTCGCTCGCTTCAATGTACGCAAACTCGTAGTGCTGCTCGTTGAACGACACGGCGACGTCGTGCACACCTTTCGTGAGCTCGGGCGAGAAGCACTCGACGAAGCGGCCGTCTCGGATGCGACCCGCAGTGGTCAGCCCCGCTTCAAAGCGAAAGTCCACAGTCAACGTCTCAATGGGCTCCATGAACTCGAACGAGATGAGCGAGCCGCTGCAGATGTACTCCACCGCTGGACTCATACTCATCAGCCGCGGTGACTTGTACGACCGGAATGTGAACGGCAGTGCTTTCTGCTGGCCATCCACGATGCTGATCTGCATACTTAATGCTTGGCTCAGCAGCATGCGGTCCTCGTTCTTGTGCTGTTGAGAAATATCCGTAGCATCAGCGGCAGCAGTACGACCTGAGAGAAGCTGGTCGAGCGCGGGGTACTGCCAGATCAGCGTCTGGTGCTTCTGGCTCACGCGTCCCTGCACCGTCGCCACGAGCTCGCTCTTCGTACCTTGCTCCAGGTACAAACTAATCTTCACGACGTCGCTCTCTCTCAGGTTCACGCCGTGCGCCATCACCTCGGTTGGCCTATCGTGTGGTCCAAACAGCGGCGTCGCGAACGTCAAGTGCGGGATGTTGTACACTTGTAGAGCTGCAACAGTTCGCCAATGTTGTGGAAGTACGCTCTGTCAAACGAAACGTCGACGTGCGCACTCTCCAAGGCGTCCAGGCTGTCGATGAACAGCACGATCGCTGGCAACTCAAACTCAATACGATTCACTGTCCACTTGCGCACATCCACGGAACCAAAGACTGTCTCATTTTGCGTGTACTTATGCTTGAAGCGGACTCAGATCTGCATCGAGTCGCTCAAGATCTGCGGCGTCACGTGCAGCACCATGTCGATCGGGATCTCGAATGCGCCAGTTGCCGGCTTCACGCGCTTCACAACGTACGACGAGAAGTAGTAGAGTGACACGGTTGTCCCTGAGAAGTCATATCCGTTCAACGCCACGTCCACAACCGCGTGCCTGTCCGTGTACTCGCTCGTAAACAGCGGCGACGGGGCTGTGATGACTCCATTCTTCGCCTTTCCAGTTGTATCCTTGAACACCTGCTTCCCGTGATGACCTGTAAAGCTAAGCGCACCTTGATGTGACCAGTTTCGACCAGGTTCGCGTCGTAGATCCGGATCACACTCGACGTCGAGATGCACGCGCACAGCGGACTGATCGCGTTTAGCAACGGCAAGCTCTAGAACACGAACTCGATCTGCTTCCTCGTCTCCAGGTCGTAGAACTCGCACTTGGTGTACTGCTCCGAGTTGAGCGACACGAAGATCGCGGCGAGGCCGACATTGAACGGTGGCACGCAGCAGCGGATCTCACCATTCTCCACGAAAACCGCCACTTTCCGACTCATCTGCGGCGACTGGAACACGACCGTCATCTGCGCGCCGTGGTCGACGACGTGGTCGCCCAGGATCCGCAAGTAGCTCTCGCCATGGATATCCGCCGACATGGGGAAGTTCGCGTGCAGCTTCGGCGGGTGGTAAAACAGAAAGTAGAGGTGCGACATGTCCTTGATGAGGCAGAGCGCTCGCTGATCGGCTTTCCTAGGCGACAGCAGGTTTGCTCCTGCGTCCCCTGTGCCTGGCACTGGTGTTGCCCGTGGGGATGTCACGCTGCTGACAAGCGCCGGGTCGGCCATCGGAGCAAACTCAACGCCGCCGTTGTACGACACCTGGACTTTCATGAGATGCGGGAGCTCGTGCATCGTCTTTGTCCACGGAGGCGTCGTGCAGAAGATGAGGAACGCCGGATTGTCCTCGGGAAGTTGCAGATGTTGTTGCTGTAACTCGGTAGAAAGTGCGTCGGTCTTCGACACTAAGGCATTACTACCAATACTTTTCATTCCACCACCACGCTGTGAATCACTGGGGACTATCCCATTTAAAGAGACCACACCGGGTACAGTCTTGTGTGCTCCCATTGAGAGTGAGAGAAAGCGCACGAGAATGGGCAGGCGAGGCGGCACTTTGAACTTCATCCGCAGACACACGGATGTCCCTCCTGTGGTCGGACCGTGGTGCATTGTGATCGAGCGGATCACGGGCGGGAAGTAGTACCCAAAATCGAGCGCTCCGAAGAACGCATCGTTCCCAAGCGCGACAAACACGCGGAAGCGCTTAATGCGCAGCACAATGTCTCCATCACGGTCGCTTTTAATCTTTGTTTTCTTCTCAGCTCAGGTTGTGCCGCTCTCGCTGGTCTGGGACTTCATTTCTTCAAGGAACGACGGCGCGCAACATCAGATGAGCCCGCGCTCGTCCTCCACTACAACGGGTGAAGAACTTGAGCTCGCCTCGGTGTTCACGACCTTCACGAGCCTCTCAGACGGCGTGCCGTCGCCATTGATCGCCTGGAACCGCACGCCGATCTTCTTTGGCGGCACCAGCTTCAGAATCTGCTTGGGCGAATCGGTCTCTTCAACCATCAGGCACGCGTGGCGGATCGCGATCAGTGCGCTGCCCTCGAGGCTCCCAAAGTCCGGACGAATGTTTTCGAGCGCGCGGTCACGATGCAAGAGCGTGACCACCTGCGCCTTCTCGTACTGCCGACCGCCATTGAGCGACACGTGGAACGCCGTGAGTCCGAACGACATGTTGGGCTGCACGCTACAGCGGATCTCGTTCTGGTTGTAGAACGTCGCGTTGAGCTACGCCACGGGCATCAGCGGACCTTTGTCATTATCGCCGCCTTCCTTCTCGCTGTGGATCTCTCGCTGCAAGAGTTGCACCACGAGGTCCCCGGAGTCCACGAAGCCCTCGCCGAAGATCCGCGCACCTCAGTCATGCGACTGTTCGTGACGCTGACGCAGCAGGGCTCGACCACCTCCAGCGATATGTCGCGGTGCACGTGGTAGCCGAGCGACTCCGGCAGCTTCTCCTTGCCGCGGAAGAACTCGCTGCGGTTGAGCGTCACCTCCACGGTCGCCGAGCCGAAGCCCATCATGATCGCGCCGAACTCCACTTCGTAGACGCCGATGGACGAGATCTTCCACTTGGCCTCGCACGTTTGCTCCGAGACCGCTCCCGTGCGCTCCGACAGCTGGCGCACGCGCACAAAGACTGGTAAGGACGAGATCTGCTGGACCGCATTGCCACTGCTATTGGTGCTGTTGCCACCGCGCGGGTACATGGAACTCTGACTGGACAGTCATAACAAGTTAAGCGTCGTGGTCATCGTCGGCGACGGCGCGAGCAGCACGTACTGCGGCGTGAGCTTCTGGATGACGATCTACTGGTGCACCACGAATAGCAGCGCGTTCGAGACCGCCTCCGAGTCCAGGATCACTTCCACCTGCACGCTCAGCAGCAGCGGCGAGCAGAGCACGGTCGCCGACGTCGCGGGGATCCGCGTGATCTGGCTGATGACCCGGATCCGTCCTGTTGGAACGACAGCGTCACGCACTCGAGCTGCGACTCCATGATGAACACGCAGGGACGTCCACTTTGACAGCAGCAGTAGGCACAGATACAGGTGAAGTAGCAGTAGAAGAAGAGACAGCAGTAGTGTTAATGCCACCAGGTGCGAGCAGTCGGAAGCGTACGACGAGCGAGTGCGGTGCGGGGCGGAAGCCCTTGCCGTGGATCAGCAACCGCGCGCCGCCTGTGACGACGCCGTTCGACGGCTCCAGAAGCCGGATGCGCAGACCTGCGTTCATAGCGCTCTCTATCTATATGTATGTCTGTGTCTGTGTGTGGACAGAGAAATCCTTTGTATGTGGATGTCGATGCGGTCATGTAGCGCCAGCGGCAGCAGCCGCCGCGCGGGCTTGGCGGCTTCTCATGCTGCTGCTCGCTGCTTCGTTCTGTGTTTCCTTTGTGGCGTGTCTGTCTGATTCGACAGAGGCACTTGTTCTTTCTCTTAGATAAATTATGGAGCTTTTCAATAGAATATCCGATACAAGGGTGCGCTTCTGAGATCACATATCGGATGAATGAAAAACAAGTGCTTTCTTTGTTCGTTAGTGCATCTTCTCGCTGACTATTCTTTTTTCTTCTTGGCCACTAACAGCAGCTCCAGAAAGCTCAACGCGCATCTATCTTCTCTCTCACTTTGTCTGTGCTGCTGCGCAACGTCCAACGCAAAATAACCATCTAAAAGGTTCCACTGAGCAAACGCTCCACTGCTGCGTGCACGTTGCCCTGTGTTGCTTGCAAAGCGCGCACATTCTGGTCACGGTTCGAGAAGCCCATGTCGTTCAGCTGAGTCAGCTGGGACGCGTACAGCTCCTCTGGGTTGGCTGCTGGCGGTGGTGCCGCGGCACCACCGCCAGCAGCACCAAAGTTGCCGAAATCGAGTGGGAAGCCGCCAAGACCGCCAAACGCAGCGAATGGGTTCGCAGCGGCAGCGCTGTTCACGCCGCTAGTAGCACTACCACCCGCTGGAGTTCCATCGAGGTTCAAGCCTTCCAAGCTAAAAAAATGTAGACAGATACACACGATGCCCCAATAGTTAGGCACTGTGTAGAACGACATTCCTTTTTTGTTGCTAAAATCAAGCACTTACCCGGGCACAAGTCCAGTGGATCGAAGCTGGTTCATCGCGCTTTGCATCTGCATCATCGCCTGGAGGTTCTGCGGGTTCATCGCAGCGCGCAGAAACTCTGGGTTTTGCATCATCTGTCGCAGTTGTGGATTTGCGTTCAGCATTTGTGACATCTGCGGGTTCATCTGCTCCATCTGGGAGATGAAGAGCTCTGGGTTGTTCGCGATCTGCTCTAATGCTGGCTGGAACATCGGGTTTTGCAGGATCTGCGCCATCATTTCCGGGTTTGGAGCACCGCCGCCCATGCCGCCGAATCCGCCCATACCACCTCCTGCCCACGGGTTGGTCGCCGCACTTTGTGGAGCCGCTAAACAGACAAAGTAATACATACACATGAGTTCACTGGTCGAATCACTACGAAGCCCGAGCAGTGCATTTTCGAAAAACTTACATGAAGCCCATGGATTCGCTGGAGTAGCGCCAGGGGCTGTTGAGGCTGTAGTCGGAGTAGTTTGGGTCGTATTCGCGGATTGCGAACCGCCACCGGCAACTCCTGGCATGGTGAATGCTGGTCCACGAGAAGCAGCAGCACCGCTCGAAGCAGCGTTCATAAGCGGCTCTTGAACGTCTTGGTACATGCGGCGCAGCGCGTTGAAGCCCTCTGGGTGGCTCTCAATGTTCCGCATCGCGGTATCCTGGTTGCGCATCATCTCGCGCATCGCCGCTGGGTTACGCATGGCTTCCATACTCTGGCGCAGCAATTCGGGGTCGTTCAGGATGTGGTTCAACTGCGGATTTTGCTCCATGAGCTGCTGGATCTGAGGGTTGCTCTGCATCATCGAGCGCATGATCTCCGGGTTGCTCATAATGCCCTGCATCATCGGCGACTCCATCATCTGGCGCATCATCTCCGGATTTTGCATTAGCTGTTGCTGCATCGCCGCCATGTTTTGCATGGCGCCCGCTCCAGCACCAGCGTCGGCACCAAACATCCCACCGAATGGGTTTGCAGCAGCACCGCCAGTTGCACCACCCGCCGGAGGGAACAACGGGAAGCCAAATGGATTCGCAGTAGCAGCCGCAGCAGGTGCCGGCGTAGCCGCAGGAGTCGCAGCTGGAGGTGTCGCCGCACTTGCAGCTGGCGTTTCCGCGGTTGAAGCTGCTGGGCGAGCAGGACGAGGCGCCGAGCCGCGCACAAAGAAGATCGTGTGCTCCGCCTCAATGCCTACCACATCCACACGTAAATCCAAGCACACATACACACAGCGTCTGTTAGTCGATCCCCCTCGCGTGATGGGAGAGCACTCCCTGGTTTACGCACCGTAGCTGGCGAGCGTGAGCTCGTCCTTGAGCACCTTGCCCTTGTAGATGAGGCGCTGCTGGGCCTCTGGCACCTCCGTGGGGCCCACGAGCGCCGTCTTGGCGTCCGCGACCGTGCTCTCGAGCTCGATCTCGATGGAGAACTTCTTGCCGGCGGTCGTCTTCACGTGCAGCGTCACCATTCTTCTTTCTGAGCTTCTCTTCTTTCCTTTGGCTTCCTTTGTGTTGCCAAGTGGAAGTGCGGAATGCGGGGGAACAAACAAAAAACACTTGCTTTCAGTATGGCACCGTAATCACCTGGAAGGACTTGGTTTCAGTATAGAGTTTGGGGTCTCGAAGGTTGTAATTGTGTGAGTGATTATCGCCATGACGTAATGGAGGGATCTCTACCTCTATACGCGCTCTTTGGGGCAGAAATTCCAAGCCAAACGAGCGCTTCTGGTCCAGCTGCACAGCTTTTGCATCGATTTCGGCTATAAAATGCACAGCTGGTGAATCAATGTAGCTTTTTCAATTATACACCGCGTGATATACTACTACTATACATAGTTGTTTGTTTTTGGCGGGAAGAGCAGATCGATCAATGATAAGAAAAGTTGCCATTCGCGGTCGGAAGGAAGACACCGGAGCTCGTCGTTGAAGGGAAAGCAGAAGCGATGGCGAACGAGCAGCAGCAGCACGAAGAGCAGAGCATGGAGACTGAAGCGTCTTCTGCGGACGAAAAGGAGCTGCGCGCAAACAGCGCGGAGGTCGTCGTGACGGACGACGCGAAGGACGGCTCGGCCAGCGACTCGACTGTCGACGTCGTGGAGCTCAAGAAAGAGGAGAAGAGCTGCAAGAAGTGTCCGTTCTGCCCCGCGAAGAAGAACCTGCCAGTGAAGAAAAGCTGCGTTATCAAGGCATGCAAGAAGTGCTGTGTGAGCAAAAACACCGACTGCCCCGCGCACTCGGACCCGATGGCAAAACGTACGTGTGCGTGCATTATTGACTGCTATAGCTGTGCTACTGCTGCTGTAATGAATGATGTCGTTACGATGATTGCACTGATCTTCCTATGTCTCGTGCGCAGTGCCGACTGAAAAGGCGAAGAAACCAGTGCTCAAGCGCGAGTTCAAAGAGACCAACTTCATGTGTATGTCTTGTGTGCTTTGCTTATCATTTACGATTGCCATCCTGCCCTGGTTGCTTTCAACATTGACGCAGTTGTCTGTTGTCTGTCTTGCTGATTCAACAGACTATGAGGAGACGGTCGCGATTTTCTGCGTGCGCGACTTCTTCGCGTCGAAGAAGATGAGCCAGGGCATCCTGAACGACCAGGTGCGCTCGCTGCGCGTCAAGGGCACGTACGAGGGCAAGCAGCAGAGCAAGAAGGCGCGCGTGAGCGACCCAGCGGTCAAGGCGAAGCTCGCGTCGGTCTTCACAAAAGGAGCGCCGTTCTCGCCCCGTCACATGGCGCTTGTCGAGTGAGTGAAAGTGAAAAGCCAGCCACATTGGTGTGGATCTTTCGCAGGCTGCCTGAATTTCGTTCATGTCTCTAGCCAGTCGAGCCCCATAGTCTCACTTTAATTAACATACAGTTTTCACAATATGTAAACAATCGTAGCGTAGATGCTGAGGTCTAACCCTTCATCCA
Source organism: Globisporangium spinosum (assembly GCA_023335535.1). Classification (NCBI taxonomy): domain Eukaryota; phylum Oomycota; class Peronosporomycetes; order Pythiales; family Pythiaceae; genus Globisporangium; species Globisporangium spinosum. The sequence goes on from JAADVN010000031.1 coordinate 28,241, forward strand.
GCTCGGGATGTCTGCGTTGTCAGAGCTATTGGCAGGTCCGACAGCTACAGGGGAAGCATTCGCCGAGTCTGTTGCGCCTCCAGCTACTGCTATGGAACAACTTCCGGTGGCACTACTGCCATTGTTGGTGGATTTATGGAGCTGGTGGTCGCGGATTTGGTCGCCAGGGGCTCCGCTTTCTTGCGCTTCTCCAGGAACACGAGCTCCTCCTGGAGCTACTTGATGCGGAACTGGTACTCGTGACTGCACTTGCGCGCGCTCTCGACTTCGTCTAGCGCGTCCTGGAGCTTCCGCTGCGCACTCTCGCAGTTCTTCTTGAGCGCTGCGATTTTGGAGTTCAGGTGTTTTGCCTGCGAGTCCATTTGCATCCGTTTGGCTTTGAGCTCTTCGTTTTCTCTCTTGAGCTCCGCGAGTTGCGCTCCCAGATGGTCCTCGCTCTTCATCAGCTCGAGGCGCTTTTTGTCCGCGTCTGCAGCCTTTGCACTCGCATCCTTGATACTCTACAGCAGCAAGAACAAGATGGCGAATTATGAGCATGGGGATGGCTTGCGACTCCATAGAAATCGAACTCGGCTGGGTCACATTACCTTGGAGGGCAGCTGATGTTTGTCTTCGAAAGCCTGCCTCTCCTGCACGACATGCTGAAGTTGTTCTTCCAGGCTTGCTCACGCGCGCTTCTCTTGGTCGAGACTCCGAGTCACCTCTGTCAGCCTCTGAGGCACCACAGAAATCCAGACAAATGCATTAGAACATGAGGTTCTTGGGGAGGAACCAGCTCATACAAAGTGATCAGCAAGAGAGAGAAAAGCAAGAGCTCACATGTTCAACTTGCAGGCGCAGTTCTTGCTCCGCCCGTAGGTTTTCTTCCAGTTGCCAGTTGTTCGCTTCAAGCTGAATGATCTGTGCGAAGAAACACATTCATATGAGCTCTTGGCTTGAAAACCAATTTGTGACCATGAAGCAGGTAGGATATGGAAGTAAAGCGGCCTGACCTGGGCACTGAACCCTTGTTGCTGGTTCATCGCGACGATGAGGTTGGTCCCGACAGCACAGCGGTCAGCGTTGCAAGCCTGCACGTCCCTTTTGAGCTGCTCGATCGCGCTCTGTCGCTCTGTGTCGAGCACTCGGAACACCAGTTGATCCTTCTCGCGGAGCCTCTTGGTCTCCTTAACTGCAACGTTGCGCGCCTCACCCTCCTCTTTCATCTGATCCCAATACCACAAATCAATAACCACAGGAGACTCCTTGTTAGCCACCATAAGGCAAAGCCAATAGCATCTCAACAATTTCGGGGCGCACCCACTCGTATTGGCTTTGCAGAAGCTGCAGTTGCCGCTGAAGCTGCTGGTTGGCGGCTGTGAGTTCGGTCTTCATCTTGGCAGACTCCGCTTGGAGCTGCTGCAGTTGCCTCTCATAGCTCGCTTGCATTTCATCCAGCGATTTCTGTAGTACGAGCCAACCAACTCCGCCAGCTTCAGATGAAGATGGCACCTTCCTAAACGAAAAAAAGATGATAGTGAACAAGACATGCAACCGACCTGCTGAGCTTGGAAGAGCTCGTTCTCGCGCTCTTTCTTCGCGAGCTTGACCGTGAGCATCTCGATCATGTCCTCCTGGATGCGACGCTCGTCGTCTTGAAGCAGCAGCGACACTATCGATTGGTTTGAGTTTCCGTCCTCTCGTCCATTGCGAACCTCCAATTAGTTGAGAGTGCAGATGTGCCATTAGCCATTAAACATGAGACGATAAACTTCAACACACGAAGCTTCAGCTCAGCACACATACTGAAACGACGCGTCCGACGCGCAGACCGCCGCCGCGGGCCTGCTTCTTGTCCAGCAGCTTGGCCAGTGGCGCCGCTTGGTCATGCTGTTGCTGTTGCCGCTGGTGAGCATTAGCAATTCGAGCCATTAGCGCAGGATACACGGGAGTAAGGACACAAGAGCTGCCAGCATTCCCGTACCGTTGAATCTCATTGCGACACATGGGCAGTGGGAATTTGATCAAACGCGATCTAATGATAAACTTTCAAGACAGATTTGGATACTTCAAAGTGATCAATGCTGCAATGGTTTATCGACATGTTACTGGGAGGCTATCTAATCTACACCACGCAAACTTGGCTACCATGAACGCATGCATATGAAATGTGGTGAGAATGTGTGCGCACAGACCCGAGAGGCTCGCTCGATCACTTTGCAGCGACCGCCTTCCTCCTGCAAGTCCATCGGAAGGATCTGCGAGCCAGAGTGGAGGGTCCGCGCGCATTGAGGTTTCTTGTCCCAAGGATTCGGCTTCTACTATCCACGGGGTGGGGATGGCGAGAATTTGACACCTTGGTTTTGTTTTGCGTTGCGTTGGGCTGGCTTGCGTGATGGATGAGAGCTTGCTTGCTGGTAGATATATAGTCCGATGGATAGATGCGAGAGGCTCAGTTAATGAGATTCCACATGAGTATCTTCATGCGAGTACGCAGTTCAGATGTCCCTATGCTTGTTTCGTCATTGCCTTCGTTTTGGGAATATGATAGAGAGATATTCACACACACACATGGGATTCCGTCTCAGAGATCTTGGTGATTAATATGTGTCGTCATTGATTTTCAAGAGTAGCAAATATTTTTTGAGCATCATCGACAGGCGTCCCGCACACACATGCACACACACACACACACACACTCATTCCAATACAGTCGCATATGCACATGCAGTCATACACGTTTGGTAGGTTGGTCTCATCATACAAATGCCTCGTTTACTCTTCACAAGTGAAGTCCAAGACCTTCGGAGCACGGCAGAACGCAATGCAGTGAAGCTCTCTTCGTTCTCAGTCTCGTCATCTAAAATTTTGAAATCACTTGAGCACCAGTCGTAGAATATATGCAGCACACAAAAGCACACACACATGAAGACGATCACACACTCGGCTGGTGTTCTCTGTCTGTCGCTGGCCGGGCGCTGCTGGTAGCTCTTGTCATGGGGCGGTTGCTGCCTGAAGCCTGTTGGTCCTGTTGCTGCAGTTGTTGTGTTGGAGAGGCTCGGATTCGATAATGAGCGACTGGATGGGCGGGGCGGCTTCGCATCTTCACATTCGCCAACGGATGGCGCGAAACGACAGCAACAGCGCACCAGCCAGCCAACGAACGACCAAACGAGCTGCTCGTAAAAAGGCGAAACAATCTGGCTCGTAAAAACAATTGCAGGCTGTAAATACAGCTCTGAACGGATGAAACTCGCATTCGGCCCGTTTGACTGGTTTTTTTGTATGGGTTGGAGCTACCTCTTTATTATATATAGAGGCTCCTTATTAAACTTGATTTTAGTATGCATCTAGGATCTCAAAATAGGTTAGGTATGCAAAGATAAATGAGATGACGTGATGTCCTATAACAAGTTCGCAAAGGTGCACTCTTCAGTCACTGGGAATGCACAATTTGCACACACGTGCAAAAAGCGAGCGACTTCAAGCTGAGAAAGAAGGCGAAGGGAAGGCTCGCGCTAGCCCCCAGGTCTTCTCTCTGTCGCTTCCTGTGCGCGTCTGTGTAGTGAGTGAGTGTCTCTGTGCGAGAGCGGCCGCCCGTGCGTGCGTACCTGCTCCTCTGTCTCTCTCTGTCTCTGTCTCTCTCTGTCATTACGATGAGCCAACGAGAGCAGAAGCTCGAGCGCGAGTGCCGGATCCTGAAGAGGTACGAAGAAAGCGTTCTCGTTGCTTCTTGCTGACCAGAGCGAGGGATGCTGAGTGTGGATACTGATAGCTACGCGGTGTTTATCTTTGTAGTGAGGTCGCTGCGCTGGAGGCGCTGGTGGGGCGGTATCAAGATGAGCTGCACGCAGTTGGAGGCGGTCGCGCGTGCTCCTTACACCCGCAAGGGGGCAGCCTGGGCGGCAGAATGACTCGCGTGGAGGAAAAGCTCTTTGAGCACCAGCGGTTGTATCCAACAGGGTGGGAGACGCGGTTGGTTGAAGATGATAGACCGGCGATATGCAGAGCGAATGGAGGAGAAGAATGCGCTTTTGACAAGGTGTGTGGGTCTGTTGTTGTCGTGTATCAGTAATGTACTTGTGGCAGAGTGACTAATTGCAGCTGCCCTCCTATCATTCCAGGTGGCTCTGCCTTCGAGTGACTGGGAATGGGTCGCCGGTTGGTATCACGATGTGAACGCGCATACAGACGAGAATGGATGGAGCTACGCGGCTTCGTGGGGCCAGCTGGACGACGCCGAGCATCCGTCAAACAGGTGTGCATTGCAGGCAGTTGGTATTGTGCTTGCGTTTTGATGCATTGGCGAATTCGATCTGATTTCCTGACCCTTCGTATTCGTATTCGTGGGTGTTCGTAGTGAGAAAACGTTAGAGGACCGTGTGCGTCGACGCCTGTGGAAGCGCGAGCGGATGCTGATAAGTTCCAGCGGACTGCCGGCGGTGTTGAATCGACAGCTCCAGGAAGAGAGCCGCATTTCAGCAATGGTACTGAACGTTTTACTGTATCTGCGGTTTTGGTCATGCACCTATGCATCTTACTTGTTTTCTCTTTCTCACTATGTTTGAATCGCTTGACGTGTGGGATAATAGGAGCGTGCAAACGAAAAGCTGACGCAACAGGTACAAAGTGCTAGCTGACCCATGCGGAGCTGAATGATAATTGTCCTACTGACACACATTCTAATGTCTACTTGGTACCCTCGTCTACATTGCAGCTCCTGCGAGCCAACGAGCGGATCACCGAGTGCGAAAGCCGCGCCGAGCAGTACGAGACACAGCTGCTTCGTCTGCAAGACATCGTGCAGCGGCTTTCCCACAAAACCACCGGTGGTCATCACGAGCGGCGGCTGTCGTCTTCAGCGCGACAGATCCGCTCGCACTCGTTCAGGGCCACGTCGCCAAAGTTCTCGACGTCGTCACGGAACAATGCGGACGTGCTGAGCCAGACTGAGGCGCTGCTGGATCAGATTTTGTCGGGGCCGGGGCTCGCGAACCTAGATCTCGCGACCACGATCGAGGCGCAGGAGCGGCGGTCGTTCATGGTCGAGGCGTGCCAGCAAGAGCTGGAGAGCGCGGTCAGCGAGTTCCACGACCTCGTAGGGAGGAAATCAGGAGCGACTCCGACGTTCGATGAGAAGGGGGAGTCTATGAAGTAGCAGCAGCGCGTCAGCTGCCTTCGGGTGTGTGGTACCGAGTAGTAATTAATTATTTAACTTTTGAGGATCTAGCGATGGGGCTGCGAGCAAGCGCCATCCAATTGGGTTCGTGTTGATGGTCCTTGTGGTGGCGCGATCGAATTTTGCTCGTGTGTGTGTTTTTTTTTCTATGGATATCGCTTGTAATGGCTGGTTGCTTGTTGTGCTTGTCCGTTACCCAAGCAGCTCAATGAAGACCTTGTCGTGCACGCCCTTGAGCAGCAACTGGCCCTGGTAGTCGATCTTCTTGAGACGCTTGGCGGCGCGCAGCGTGCCCATGAGCGCCTCGAACACGTCCTGGCAGCGCTCGTCATCGAAGAGCGCACCGAACGTGACGCCGAACTTGGCGCCGTCCTGCGCGCCGATGCGGCGGATTTCGACCACGAGCTGCTCCACTTCTTTCTCCACGTCCATCGTCAGGCTCTGTGTGTGTGTAGCGTGTTGGGGCTTGAGCTGCAGTTGGGCAGTGACGTCTGGAAGCAGGAGAACGAGTGAGTGGGGGCGGCGCAGACAGAGCGGGCTGGTAGGAGAGAGAGAGCTCCGGGCGTCGCAGTCGTTCGTTCCTCTTGGTCAGCGTGCCTGATATCTTCAGCGGTTTCATCGTGGAATTGACAGTAAGTCAGACTTACTGTCATGGAGTTGTCAAAAGACGCTCAATTTAGGGTCAATGCCCAAGTTTTCACTGAGCCGTAAATTGCGTGATTTTTATCGAAAATTTTGGTTTTGGCAGAATGTGTGCTGCCAATCGGATCAAATCTTCCAGACTCACTTTCACAGGGTTCTGTATACAAACTCCTTGATACAAACCCGCAAAATATGTTTAGCTGGCGAACAATAGAAAGCGGATAGAAACCGTATTTAAAGTAAATACGTAAGTACCATTTACGGACAACCGCAGGTTGTAGGAAGGTCGCAGGAAATGAGCCAATCAAACACGTTCGCGCTTTTTTTCTTTGCTGTCTATGCTGTTGAGGGACTTTTTTTCCCAAAAAGTGTGAAAAGTTGAATCGCACGCGAACAGGAGACGCCACTTACGTGTGTGCGTGCGTGTGTGTGGGCGACCCCAAGAGGAGATCAGCCAGAGAGCCAAGATGGACGACGACTTCTACGCGTACGAGCAGGAGGTGGACGAGATGGACGAGTGGGAAGCCATGTACACCCACGAGATGGAGGCCGCAGACGAAGAGCTCCGCGCGATGGAAGCCGCGGAGGCTGCGATCGCAGCCAAGAGTGCCACCGCAGATGCACCAGCACCAAAAGCGCCTGCCGTCAGTGTGCATGGCAATGTTATTGTTGATGGGGATGTGAGCACGCAGCAGCAAGTCGTGCAGGAGGAAGAGAATGGGATCGATGCCAAGATCGCACGCGCACAGGATCGACTGAACCAGGTGCTGGAGCGCTGCGCAACGCTCATGGGCGAAGATGGAGATGATGGCGACGAACAGGACACCGAGATGATCGACGACTACGTGGCACGCAAGCAGACAGCAGCAACACTGGACAGCACGACCGCGAGTTTCTTGCTGAGCAGACCACCCATCGACGTCGACTCGCTCCCGATCGTGATCAGTGGCGGGAAGCGGATGTTTCTGCGCAAGAAAGCGCCACAGGCCGAGACTACGAGAGCGGCGTCGGGTGTGACCAACATGCTCTCGCTTGTCCCAATTCAGGAGATGATGGAGAGCATCGAGCGCGTAAGTGTCACCCTGTGTATGTGTGTGTTGTTGTTTTGTTCAATGCTAACACGCTACACGTGAAATGCCTCGATGGTTTGTTTGTGCAGCGTCAAATTGAAGCGACGATGGCAAAAGCAACAGACTCGCCACTGGGCGATTTGCCAGCACTGCGCGATGGCGAGCCGCAGAAAGCGAACGTGCTGTGGCTCGACAAGTACAAACCCAAGCGCTTCATCGACCTGTTGAGTGATGAGCGAACGAATCGAGAGGTGCTCCTGTGGATCAAGAAGTGGGACCGCTTCGTATTCCCCGACAAGAAAGGGCCTGGTAGTTCACCATCAGCAGCGATGTCCCGTGAAAAGTCTTCAGGCTTTAAGCAGCAGCAGCAGTTTGGCTCGGGCAATGGAGGAAACTTTAGCAAGCCGAGATTCGGAGCCGACAGCAACGGCAATGACAACAGCCTTGAAGACGAAGACCCACGTCCGTTCCAGAAGATCATCCTCATCTGCGGTCCGCCTGGTGCTGGCAAGACGACGCTGGCGAACATTGTCGCGCGCCACGCTGGTTACAATCCGATCGAAGTCAACGCAAGCGACGATCGCACAGCCGGCGTCTTGAAGAACAAGGTGCGTCCGTAGCCTGTGAATGGCATTTGAACTGACCAACTAGGTTGACTAACTCCAATGTTGCTCGTTGTTATACCTCCAACCAGATCATCAGCGCCATGGAGATGCAGTCGATCTTCGGCGAGCGCAAGCCCAATTGCATCATCCTGGACGAGATCGACGGCGCGATGAACGGCGGCGACGGCAAGAGCGCGATCGCGTCCATCCAGGAGATCATCTCGACGCCGCTGCAGCTCAAGAAAAACATGAAGGGCAGCGGCAAGCGCGCGAACGCGAACACCCACCCGCTCACGCGGCCGATGATCTGCATCTGCAACGACCAGTACGCGTCCGTGCTGCGGCCGCTGCGCAAGGTCGCCAAAATCTTCGTGCTGGACACGCCCAACTCGCAGCGGCTCGTGAGTCGTCTCAAGTTCATCTGCAAGAGCGAGGGGCTCAAGACGTCCACGGGCGCGCTCTCGACTCTCTCGACCAGCGGTGGCAACGACATCCGCTACTGCCTCAACGCGCTGCAGTTCCACAGCACGCAGACCAAGAACAGCATCACGGCGATCGCGAGCGGACTGGTGGGCCAGAAGGACCAGTCGAGCGGCGTCTACGGCACGATGGACATGGTGTTCTACCAGCCCAAGTCCAAGGCCGCGGCCAAGTCGACCTCGGGTACAGGCTCAGCGTTCAGCGAGATCGAGGAGGCCGCACACTCGATGGGCAACTACCCGCTGCTGATCAACGGCCTGGACGAGAACCTGCCCAAGATGATCTTCAACGACCCGACCATGAGCAAGATCTGCGACGCGTTCGAGTGGATGGGCATCGCAGACGCCTGGGATATGCGCGCGCGCACGGAGCAGCAGTTCGCGTTCATGGCGTACATCCCGTTCGCGGCGCTGGCGGCGCACAAGGCGTGCTGCACGAGCTCGCGGCGGCGCATCGAGTACCCGCGGTCGCACTTTGACGCGCAGAAGAAAGCCGAGAAGGCGACCAACATCCTCCAGGCGCTCGTCGAGAACTCGCAGCTGCACCAGAGTCTGCGCGTGAGCGCGGGCGTGCTCGTGGTGGACGTCGTGCCGTGGCTCGTGGCCACGCTTTCGCCCAACATCCGGCGCCTCAACCCGGCGCTGCAGAGTGCGGACGAGAAGGCGATGATCCAGCGTCTGATTGAGCTCATGTCGTCGCTCGGGCTCTCGTTCCGACCAAAGTACCTCCCGGACGGCAGCGAGGACTACACGCTCGAGCCGTACGTTGCGTTCGCTTACTTTATATTTCATGCTCCTTGTATAGTTTGCTTTATCTTGACCTGTGTGTGAATGCTGCTCCTTGTTGCTTATCGTAGACCGCTGCATGAGCTGCTGGTGTTCCGCGGAGGCGAGAACGACAGTGCGTACCGGTCGATGCTGCCGCTCAACGTGAAGAAGATGATCACGCGTGAGGTGGAACTGCAGCAGATGCGCCGCAGCGAGACCAGCAGCAGCAACAAGAGCAAGCGCGACGCCGCTACTGCAGCTACAGTTGGTCCACCTGGTAAGCAGGATGCTACGCAACCAGAGAACGCTAGCGTCTTCGTGCTCCCCGAACTCAGCGGTGCGTATATGTCGTGTGACTCGATTGTAAAAGCTGTATGGACCGCAATAATTCACAAACTGTGTGATATTCACTACAGAGGAGAAGATGGCGGAGAAGCTCGAGGCGATCCGCAAGCGCAATCCGTTCGCGTTCGCGCACCGAGAGGCGAAGCGCAAGCGCGACGCGGGCGAGAAGAAGGCGGACGAAGAGCTCAAGAACCCAGACGGTGGCGACGTGCGGCCGGTCGTGCGCTACAAGTTCAACGAAGGGTACACGTGCGGCATCATCACGACCGTGTACATGCGCGATTTATTATAAACATGGTATAGGGTATCGCTTCCTACAGTAGCATTGCTGGTGAAAAACGCGCAGACTCACTTGTTGGCTGTACTGGACAAAAGAGAATGAACCAAATGCTCCCCACTTCAAGCTCACTTCTTGCCGCCTTTCTTCTTCTTCTTCTTGCTCTTGCTTGTGTCGGATGGTGGCGCTGAAGCCCTAGTCTGCATCGGCGGAGTCGCATTGGTGCTAGCAGCAGTCGCAGTGGTAGTAAACGCGGGCTTCATGGGACCAAGCACCTCTTGCATCACAAACCGCAACAGCCGCGTGAGACGCGAGAGGTTGCTGACCATGGGCGTCTGGTACTTGATGCTCTGCGCCGACACCACTTGGTGTTGCTGCCCTCCGCTGCTACCACCAGTGTGTCCATCATTCTTGCGCGGACGCGTCGACACGCGCGCGACGATCTGGACGACGCGCTTGGTGGGTTTCTTCTGCCCCTTGACGGCTTTCGCGCCGGGCACCACGCGTGTCTTGAGGAAGAAGCGCGTGTCGGCGTGCGAGTCCGCGACGAACGCCACCTTCGCGAGCTCCTCGAACTTCTCCCAGTTGAGGTTGGCACCTCGAGCGCCGCTGCCATTCGCCATGCCGGTCGATCGATCGATCACCACCTCTCACTCTTCCACGCTTTGCTTTATGTTTAATGTGCAAAATGGAGGAGCTCTTCGATTTCCGAACGATGTTGGATCTTTCTTTGCGTCCTTCTGCAACTCAGGATCAGAGCCTAGATCAGAATCAGACTCAGATAGTGTTCTGAACCCGCGAGAAAGCGGACTTCAACATGTAACGAATTACACCTTCCACGTGGTATTTTCGACCGCGAAGGAGTGCGGAATGGCGGCACTCACTACTCACTGGTAGTGTCCCCTCACAAGCTCACGGACTTTACGAGGCCAGCTGCTGCTGCTGTCGCCACTCATCACACGACAGACGACGCCATGTGCGGCGCTGCTGCTACTCGCAGCCGAGAGGACGCGCGACGACACGAGTCCGCGTGTGAGAACGAGAACGACGAGATCGAGCAGCAGTTCCAGAGTGAGTTCCTCAGCCGCTCATCGCAGACGATGTGAATATTCTGTTCATTCTTGAGCGCTGACTGACTGGTGCTGTGGCTTGTGTGTGTGTGTTGTTGTCGTTGTTGTTGCATTCATTACAGACACCTACGACGAAGTGATCGCGCTCAAGAAGCTCTTGCAGGTATCACACACGCACCGCAAATCATTCGAGTGAAGCCGGGCGTTCCCTACTTGCTCCTTAGCAATGTATAACAGATGTGTCTTGACTTTATTTTCGTCCATGCTATGCGTAGGATTTATTGAATGTCGAAGACGCAGCGGACGATGACGCCGTGCTTGGCTTGGGTTCGCCTCCGTCCTCTTGCTCTTCGCTTCGAGGAAGAAGAGGAGGACGAGTGTTATGAGCTCCTTCCCGAAAGTCACTCCAAGTGCGAGTCTGGTTCCGAGCACGCGCCGCTAGTTGTCCCCACTCACATGATGTGCTTTAGCGACGAAATGCAGACTTTCGCACCCGATTTGCTATCGGAAAGTAGCTCTGCGAGGACGAAGAAAGAAACGACGAAACCTGTTCATCCCACTCGGGTGTCCTCATTGCTGAGAACCCACAAAGCCCCTAGCAATACCAAAGAAGAAGAACCGGTCGTGACTGCTCTTCGTGCGAGCCGGAGCTCGCTCAAGCTGCTGCGAGAGAGTGCGACGTTCGAGCCCAACTTCCAGGCGCGCATGCAGCAGTTCGTGGCGCAGAACCGACAGAAGAAAGAGCAGATCCGACTCTCCATGTGCGAGAAAGAGGCCAAGGACATCAAACCGAGTCCGACTATCAACCAGATACGCCTGTGTGCCGTTATCAAAGTTGCTGTTGTACCTATACATGCTGACACTAACTGCACTTGCTGTTGTTCATGCTAATAAAGCGGTCGAAGTGCATTTTTCCGGGACGTGTCCCACCTGATTGCGTGGAACTTCGAAAAGGAGAACAAGATCTCGCACTTGCGGTAAGAGGAAGTCACCAAGCAGGACGTGCAGGTGGCGGGCAAACCCGCGATCGTGCGCTACTCGTCCGCGCTTTTCGACAAACGCGACGACGAGATCGCGCTCTGCAAAATGGAAGACCGGCTCCAGCTGCTCGGTCTGATCTATCAGTACCAGCAGGAAGAGCGGCTCATTGCGCAGAAGAGAGCCGCTAGTCGCTTTCACCCGAGCGTAGCTCCCCACTCGGCGAACTTGAGGTGAGAAGCGCCGCTTTCAGTGCACGAGCGGCTGTACCAACTGTCCAAGCGGGGAGCAAAGCGAAAAAACGCAGCCACAGGACCTGACAACCAGACTGAGCACGACGTGAAGTACCGCCACAACCGCGACAGGACCAATGAAGGACAGAGTGAAGCTGTTCTAGCTGCCGTGCAAAGGCTCTAGTCGCTGGGCGAAGCGTACAAGAAGAAGAAACAGGAGCTGCTTGAGCGCCAGAACCAGCGAGTCGACCGATTGCTGGTGCGTGAATCTGTTTTCGCCTGATTCGATCGTTTTCGAGTCAAGCTAATTGTGAACTTTGTGGCTCTCTCCTCTCTCAGAACACGCCAAAGCTGTCGAGCAAAAGCAGGCAAATCGCGCTTGAGAGGAGCAAAAAGGACGCTACTGCTTCTTCAAGCGAAGCTCGTCGCCATTGCAAGCGCTGCGTGTGCTGCCAGCAGAGGGATGATCTCGCGAGAACTGGCGCCGGAAGCTCCAAGCCTTCCTGTCGAGTGGACCCTGCGCAGGCGAGCGCGATCTACGAGAAACAGCTCCAGTGGAAGCACGACAAAGAAGCCAAAGACCGGCAACTCAAGCTGTTCTACGACGAGCTTATGCAGAGCGAGTGCACGTTCAAGAACCCGCACTATCAAGACGCGTGGAACACGCTGACGTCCCCAAGGTCACCTCAAGGTCGCGGCGCCAGCTCCGCGTTCTTTGACCGCACGATGCGCTGGGCGATGGAGAAGGAGAAGCGACTGGAGCGGGAGAAGAAACTCTGGGAGGAGATCCAGCTGAGTGAGTGTACTTTCCAGCCAACGTGCTCACCCCGCAAGAAGCGCACGTCGTCATCGTCGCCCAGGACGACCTGGAGTCCTGACAAAGGCATGGTCGTGAGCGACGATGGTGGGTCGTGCTCGGCAAGCCCTCTGTTCTCTGGTCGCTACTGCTCTCGCCCGCTCAGCCCCAAAATGCGACAGCTGCCTTCAGCAAAGCTGTTGACAGTTCACATTTCCCAGGGAGTACGACGCACTTGATCTGGAAGCGCTTGCAGCGACGTCCTCTGAGCCCACGAGTTCTCCAAGGAGCGGCTGCAATGGCGATAGCAAGTGCAGACTGCTTTCAAGATAAGCTGCTCCTGTCAGTCAGCGGTGATTACAGCTCAGCTCCAGTCGTCATGTACATGCAGCAGACGATCGCAGACAAAGGCGAATAGTAGCCAGCGAGATGACCATTTTCATTCATTCCACGCGTTCTTCTAGTGCACGACAGCAAGTGCACAATGCGCGTGGTCGAGGCGATAGACTGCGGCGCGATCCTTGAGGCCACCGCGCCGTCCAAGAACTGCGGCTTCGTGCACATCACAGAACTGGTGGCGAACCGCGTGGAGAACAGCCACGACGCGGTTCTCGGTCTACCAGGAGCTCGAGTTCCAGCGCATCCAGAAGAGCTTCTTGGGCAAGGTGTCGCTCAAGGCGTTGTTACCTGGCAGTAGCTTCAGCGAAAGCAGCAGCTCACAGGAATGCTCAACGCTTGTGTTGTACGCTTACGAGCTCGCGTCGCTAGACGATCCCGCAAGGAGGAACCAGGCAGCATTGACCTCCTGCCTGCCGTTTTCAGTCTGCGCATTCCAATATGAATGAATGAGATCTACGAGTACCTCCTCTATCCCCTTATGTCCGAATTTACTCCCTCTTCCCATTTGCTAAAACTAAAAATACAAGTTTGCGTTCTCTGGTTGGTGGAAATCATCTGTTTTCATCCAATTATATCGCGCTTGCAATGGGAAAAGGAAACGCCCCCCCTTTTGCTTGGCTTCCACCGCCCACTCCGCCGGCCGCTTTCGCTTTCTTTCACTTGCGAACTCGCCGCTTTCTGCTCACTGCTGAGAGAAAGAGAGACGGAGTGCGAGTGTGTGCGCTTGTGTGCGTGCGAGTGATCCCCAGGCGTCTGCGCGCGTCCTGCGAATTCCGCATTCCATTCCGCATTCTGAGTTGAAGCTACTGACACTCTTCCCTCCACATAAACAACCACTAAAACACCCAGAGAGAAGGAAAGAAGGACCATGTCGTCCACGCAGTTCTCGTACTCGAGCGCGCGGTTGCGGCGCGTCAAGCACCTGCAGTTCGGCGTGTTCAGCCCCGAGGAGATCCGCGCCATGTCGGTGACCAAGCAGACGAAAGTGAACGACCGCATCATCCCCGATGGCATCTCGCGCCCCGAGACGTACCTGAACGGCCACCCAGTCATCGGCGGCATCGGCGATCCGCGCATGGGCACGTGCGACTTCCGCGCGCGCTGCAAGACCTGCGATTGTAAGTGTTCCTTATTTGTGTTGCTGTTGTGTGTTTGGTATGGTGTGGCAACACCAGAGAGATGTCGTTACCTTTATGTGTGCACACATGAGTTCTCCCCCCTTTGATTGTTCGTTGGCGCTAACGATCTTTTTTTCTCCCTTCTAAAATGAATGATTGGAAATATCAGGCACGTACAGTGGCAGTGGCGGCAAGGTGAACGACTGTCCAGGCCACTTTGGCCACATTGAGCTGGCGCGTCCGATGTTTCACTTGGGCTTCATCAAGGAAGTTCTCAAGATCCTGCGCTCCGTGTGCTTCCACTGCTCCAAGGTGCTCAGCGACGAGCGCGACCATCGCTTCCGCGCCGCGATGCGCATCAAGAACGGCAAGCGCCGCCTCAAGGCAGTGTACGAGATCTGCAGCAACAAGTCCATGTGTGAATACGGTGAGGAAGCCGACATGGAGAAGATGCGTGAAGATCTCAACATCGGTCTGCAGGGTGGTCTCGACGACAAGTCCAAGCCAAAAGAAGGCGGACACGGCGGCTGTGGAGGTCTGCAGCCAAAGTACCGCAAGCAGGGAATCAAGCTCATGGTGGAATTCCCAGAGCAGATGGAAGACGTGCCTGGATCTGGCGATCGCAAGCAGAACCTCCCAGCCGCGAAGGTGCTCTCGATTTTCAAGAACATCTCGGACGAAGGCTGCTTCGCGCTCGGTCTGGACCCACGTTGGGCTCGCCCAGACTGGCTCGTCATGACGTTGATGCCAGTGCCGCCACCGCACGTGCGACCTTCGGTTGCCATTGACGGCATGGCTCGCGGTGAAGACGATCTCACGCACAACTTGGCGTCGATTGTGAAAGCCAACTTGGCGTTGCTCAACTGTGTGCGGAAGGGTGAACCGTCCCACATCATTGAGCAGTTCGAGCAGTTGTTGCAGTTCCATCTCGCAACGTTCTTGAACAACGAGCAGCCGGGGTTACCGCAAGCGCAGCAGCGTTCCGGTAAACCGCTGAAGACGTTGAGACAGCGTCTGCGCGGCAAAGAAGGTCGTATTCGTGGTAACTTGATGGGCAAGCGTGTTGATTTCTCCGCGCGTACCGTCATTACTGCCGATCCGAACCTTGAGATTGATCAAGTCGGCGTGCCGCGATCGATCGCGATGAACTTGACCGTTCCGGAGCGTGTGACGCCGTTCAACATGGCGTACATGCACCAGCTGATCTCGAATGGACCGCTGGAGCATCCTGGTGCCAAGTACATCATCCGTGAAGACGGTAACCGTATCGATCTGCGCTACATCAAGAACAAATCGGATCTTGCGCTGAAGTGCGGCTGGATCGTGGAGCGCCACCTTCGTGATGACGACTTGGTGCTGTTCAACCGTCAGCCGTCGCTTCACAAGATGTCCATTATGGCGCATCGTGTGAAGGTGTTTGACTGGTCGACGTTCCGTTTGAACTTGTCGGTGACTGCGCCATATAACGCCGATTTCGATGGTGATGAAATGAACCTGCACGTCCCGCAGTCGATGACAGCCCGTGCTGAAGCGCAGGAGCTGATGATGGTGCACAAAGTGATTATCACGCCGCAGAGCAACCGTCCCGTCATGGGTATTGTGCAAGATTCCCTTCTCGGTGTGCAGAAGTTCACCAAGCGCGATGTGTTCGTGGAGAAGGATATTGTAATGGGCTTGCTCATGTGGGTGCTGAACTGGGACGGCAAGGTCCCCACTCCGGCGATTCTGGTCCCAAAGAAGGGGGAGCTCGGCAAGTACCGACCTATTTGGACTGGCAAGCAGCTCTTCTCGAAGATCATCCCGCCGATCAACTTTGAGGGCTTTGCGTCTATCCACAACAGCAGCGAGAAGTTCAACGAGCTGTCTCCGTTCGATTCCCGAGTCATCGTGCAGCGCGGCGAGCTTCTTGCCGGTATCATTGACAAGAAGGTCATCGGTTCGTCTGCGGGTGGTCTCATCCACATCACGATGCTCGAAAAGGGAGCGGAAGAGGCGAAGTACTTCCTCGGAGCTGTGCAGAAGCTCGTCAACAACTGGCTGGTTGGTCGCAGTTTCACCGTCGGTGTGAGCGACACTATTGCCGATGTCAGCACGTTGAAGACCATTGTCGATATCATCACACAAGCCAAGGTGCAAGTGCACGATCTCGTCCAGCGTGGTCAGAAGGGCGAGTTGGAAACCCAACCAGGTCGTACCATGGTCCAGTCGTTTGAGCAGCTTGTCAACAAGGTGTTGAACACAGCTCGTGATCAGGCTGGCCGTGAAGCCCAGGGCAGTTTGGACGAGACGAACAACATTAAGGCGACTGTGACGTCCGGTTCCAAGGGATCTTTCATCAACATTTCCCAGATTATTGCGTGTGTGGGTCAGCAGAACGTTGAAGGAAAGCGTATCCCGTACGGCTTCAACCACCGCACGCTGCCTCACTACGGCAAGGACGATCTTGGCCCTGAGAGTCGTGGGTTCGTCGAGAATTCGTACTTGAAGGGTTTGACGCCGCAAGAGTTCTTCTTCCACGCTATGGGTGGTCGTGAAGGTTTGATTGATACAGCTGTGAAAACGGCCGAGACTGGTTACATCCAGCGTCGTCTCGTGAAGGCAATGGAGTCTGTCATGGCTCGCTACGATGGCACGGTTCGAAATGCTCAGGGCGAAATTATCCAGTTCCTGTACGGCGAAGACGGCATGGACGCTGTGTGGGTGGAGAAGCAGCGTTTCGAATCCCACCGTCTGAACAAGCGCGAATTTGACAACAAGTACGTGTTCGACGTCGGAAGCGAATATCTGGGCTGCGTTCCAAAGTGCCCAGACCAGTTGTACTTGGAGCCTGATATCATCAAGGATATCCGAACAAACCAGCAGACCCAGCAGTTGCTGCGTGAAGAAATTGCCCAGCTCCAGAAGGATCGTGTGAACCTGCGTGTGATTTTGGCAAGTCGTGGACAAGGTCAGGAGTCGGACAATGCCGCCCAGGTGCCAGTCAACATTCGTCGTCTGGTTGAGAACGCGCAGCAGTTATTTAGCATCGATATGGAGAAACCGTCAAGCCTTCACCCTTCCCGTATCATCGAAGGAGTGAAGGAGCTTTGCAAGAAGATCATTGTCGTGCAAGGCGAGGATCCGTTGAGTGTCGAAGCGCAGGACAACGCGACGCTGTTCTTCCAGATTCTGCTCCGCTCGACCTTGGCGTCCAAGTGTGTGACACTGGAGCACCGCTTGACGGAAACCGCGTTCGAGTGGCTGGTCGGTGAGATCGAGTCGAAGTTTACCAGTGCGCTTGTCGCTGCTGGTGAGATGGCTGGTGTCGTTGCCGCGCAGTCGATTGGTGAGCCGGCGACGCAGATGACGTTGAACACATTCCACTACGCCGGTGTGTCGGCGAAAAACGTGACGCTCGGTGTGCCTCGTCTGAAAGAAATCATGAACATCGCGAAGGATGTGCGTACACCATCGCTGCAGATCTATCTCACATCGGACTCGGCGCACGATGCCGATAAGGCCAAGTTCATCCAGTCGCAACTGGAGTACACGACGCTGGCGGATGTGACTGCGAACACTGCGATTTACTACGATCCAGACCCGATGAACACGATCATCGAGGAAGATCAGGAGTTCGTGGCGACGTACTACGAAATGCCAGATGAAGACACGCCGATGGCGCGCTCACCATGGCTGCTCCGTATCGAGTTGAACCGAGAGATGATGGCAGACAAGAAGTTATCGATGAGTGAGATTGCCGCCCAGATTGAGTCCGAGTACGGTCAGGATCTGTCGTGTATCTTCACGGACGATAACGCTGATAAGCTTGTTCTGCGCATCCGCATCATGAGTGACGAAGAAGAGAAGCTGCAGCGATCCGGCGACACTGCGGTGGGTCAGGAAGACGACACTTTCTTGAAGCGTGTGGAGCACAACATGCTCACGCAGATGAAGCTGCGTGGTATCCAGGGCGTGAAGAAGGTGTACATTCGTGAAGGCAGACAGACCCACTGGTTCGACGACGTGGGGTTCAAGATGATGACGGAGTGGGTGCTCGATACGGATGGCACGAACCTCTTGGACGTGCTCTGCTACCCTCAGGTGGACTCGACGCGAACGATCTCGAACGATATTGTCGAAATCATCCAGGTGCTGGGTATCGAAGCGGTGCGTCGCGCGTTGCTGAACGAAATCCGACAGGTCATTTCGTTCGATGGTGCGTATGTGAACTACCGTCACTTGGCGTGTTTGGCGGACGTGATGACGTTCCGTGGCCATTTGATGGCGATCACGCGTCACGGCATCAACCGAGATGACTCTGGTCCGCTCGTGCGATGCTCGTTCGAAGAGACGGTCGAGATTCTCATGGACGCTGCGATGTTCTCGGAAGGCGATCCGCTGACGGGTGTGTCTGAGAACATTATGCTCGGCCAGCTGGCTCCTCTCGGTACTGGTCTGATGGACCTTGTGCTCGACGCGAAGAAGCTGGCGAATGCAATTGAGTACGAAGCGTCGGAGATTCAGCAGGTGATGCGTGGACTCGATAACGAGTGGCGATCCCCAGACCACGGACCGGGAACTCCGATCTCCACGCCGTTCGCGTCGACGCCTGGTTTCACTGCCTCGTCTCCGTTCAGTCCGGGCGGTGGTGCTTTCTCGCCTGCTGCTGGTGCGTTCTCGCCGATGGCAAGCCCTGCGTCTCCTGGCTTCATGGCCGCGTCGCCTGGTTTCAGTGCTGCCTCCCCAGCGCACAGCCCAGCGTCTCCTCTGAGTGCGTCGTCACCAGCGTACAGCCCAATGTCGCCAGCATACAGCCCAACGAGTCCAGCGTACAGCCCGACGTCGCCGGCGTACAGTCCAACTTCGCCAGCATACTCTCCGACGTCGCCGGCGTACTCTCCAACGTCGCCAGCTTACTCGCCAACCTCCCCGGCGTACAGTCCGACCTCGCCCGCTTACTCGCCAACGTCGCCAGCCTACTCGCCGACTTCGCCTGCGTACAGCCCGACGTCTCCGGCGTACTCGCCGACGTCGCCAGCTTACAGCCCAACGAGCCCAGCGTACAGCCCAACATCGCCTGCCTACTCGCCAACGTCACCAGCTTACAGCCCAACGAGTCCAGCATACTCGCCAACGAGCCCTGCGTACTCGCCAACTTCGCCAGCGTACTCGCCGACATCGCCGGCGTACAGCCCAACGAGCCCTGCCTACAGTCCGACTTCTCCAGCGTACACTCCAGCGTACAGCCCGACGTCGCCTGCTTACAGTCCAACGTCGCCAGCTTACTCGCCAACGTCGCCGGCTTACTCGCCAACTTCTCCAGCGTACTCGCCCACTAGTCCAGCGTACAGCCCGACTTCACCAGCGTACTCACCAACCTCGCCAGCGTACTCACCAACGAGTCCTGCGTACAGCCCGACGTCTCCAGGATACAGCCCAGCGTCCCCAGAGTACAACCCTACGGAAGGCTACAACCCAACGGCGAGCGGCTACAGCCCAACTGACGCGGACGAGAGCTAAGCGAAGTTGCCGGAGCCTTGTTCATTATTTTGGTGCGAAGAGAGAGAAACACGAGCTTCCGAAACTGGAAGGAAGAGAGTGTCGGGAAAGGAAGAAGCGAACGCCAACCAACTTCATATGTGAAAGAAAAGAGAAAACCTCCCGAGCTCCAGGGTGTCTGCTGTGTTGGAAACGAATTCAATCCGATTGTCATTTTCGTAACTAGCATTTGATTAGGAATGATAACTGCATAATGAGACACAAAACTTGGAAGAAGCGGTTCACACAAAGTCGTTCACTCTATCAATCCATCCATCCACCCGCAAAGCTCTCTCTCTCTCGGTCCTCTATTCGTTCAGTGCGATGATGATCATGAGGCCGATGCCGAGACACATGGCGGCCGCTTCCTTGAGCGACTGCCAGAGCGAACAGTCCTCCAGCAGCTCCGGCATGACGCTCGCGCACGCGATGTAGATGAAGCCGCCGGCCGTGAACGGCGAGATCCACGCCGAGTTGGAGTCGCCCGCGCCTTCCATGAGCAGCCCGATGACCGTGCCCACCATCGCGCCGATCGCCGTGAGCAGCTGCGTGAGCATCGCTTCGCGGCGCGTGAAGCCCGACTGGATCAGGATCGCGAAGTCGCCGATCTCGTGCGGCAGCTCATGCAGCAGCATCGCGACCGTTGTGGACCAGCCGCTGCCGCGTAAGAAGGTCGCGCCGATCGCCAGACCATCCGTGAAGTTGTGCGCAAAGTCGGCCGCGAGGTTCAGGTACCCGGCCGCCGCGATCGGCTGCTTGGCGTGGCCGTGGTCGTGCTCATCGTGCTGGTCGTGGTCATGAGCAACATCGTCAAGCTCCTTCTCGGCTCCCTTGCGCTTGCGGGCGGTTGAGGCGTCCGCTGCGTCGGTCTTCTTGGCGTCGCGTGCGCCGTGCGAGTGGCCGTGACCAGCTCCGCCGCTATGCGAATGGCCGTGGCCGCCAGTCTGCGCACGCACAAACTTCTCGAGCATGAGGAACGTCATCATGCCCGCGATCGTCCAGAGCCACACGCTCAGGTCTTCCAGGCTGTGCGAGTGGTGGCCCTCCTCACCATGACCATGGTCGTCATGGTTATGACCGTGATCGTGGTAGTCATGCACGTGGTCGTGACCGCCGTGAGGCATCGAGTGCGGCAGCAAGTGCAGCAGCGCGTCGCCGAGCAGCCCGCCGGCCGCGAAGCTCAGAAACACGCGCAGCAGCGGCTTCTGTGCCTCCTGGCTGCCAACGCCCAGCGGCACGAACAGCAGCACGACCACCGGCG
Source organism: Globisporangium spinosum (assembly GCA_023335535.1). NCBI lineage: Eukaryota > Oomycota > Peronosporomycetes > Pythiales > Pythiaceae > Globisporangium > Globisporangium spinosum. The sequence continues at coordinate 48,957 of JAADVN010000031.1, forward strand.
CGGCGCCGACAAGCGCAGTCGCGAAGAGCGCTTCGGACCAGATGCGCACCGAGAAGCGGTCCGTGGAGGCAGCCGCCGCGAGCTTCTTGCCCGCTGGAGCAGCCGGCGCCGGGGTCTTGGGACCGTGCGCGTGGCCGTGGTGCGCATGCCCGTGGTGCGCATGTTCGTGGCCGTGCCCATCATGGTCGTGTCCGTCATGGGCGGCAGCGTGAGCCGCAACACTTCCTTTCAACGTGCGGTGGCCATCGTGGTCGTCGTGCCCGTCGTGGTCGTGATCATGGTCGTTCGCACCGTCCGGCGCGTGCGCAGCATGGTGATCGTGGTCGCGATCGTGATCATGGTTGTGTCCATGCGCAGCTTCAGCAGTGGGCGGCATGCGTTGCGCGGGTGCCTTCGTCGATGGTTTCTTCACAGTAGCAGCAGCGGCGCCATGCGCATGCCCACCATGGTCGTGGCCTGCGTGCGCGTGCACAAGGAGCACGCCGGTGACCGCGCACAGAAGCAGCAGAAGTAGCAACGTCCACGCTGATTGCTTCGCCATTCTCTCTTTTCCCCTCGCTCGCTGGCACCTAACACGAGCACTCGCGCACTCGTGCACTCGCACTTGCTACTCGAAGCACTTTGGTGCTTTTCGCCCTTTGATGTCGTCGTGTTTTCCTCCCCACTTGCCACGCGCTTGACCCTTTTATGGACAATCTGGAGATTCGTTCTCTATATTTGCATATATGTGCTCCGATTACAGTTTTTAGTTGAGTGCATGGCACGGCTCAATCTGCTATTGAAATACTTGAGTAGCAATTTCTATACATTTCGAAAGATAAAAGTCGAAAAGCTCTTTTGTTCAATCATTTTGAAAGCGGGTTGTCTGAACCCCAAAATATCGACATTATGAACAGGCATTTTTGGACATTTGAGCTGAGAAAAACGGACTTGCGTCAGCAGTGCCAGTTTTTGACATTTGTGTGCGGGACTACATACGAGCTTTGATATAGAATTTGCA
>JAADVN010000032.1:0-49885 GCA_023335535.1 Globisporangium spinosum
GTGATCAACGGAAGAGCGGGGCTTGCGGCCTATGGGGAAGCCGCGGACGTGTACTCGCTCGCGATCACCATGTGGGACATCCTGAACCCCGGGGCGGAGAAATACCCGTCGACGAACCATAACCACCTGCTGGTGTTTGAGACGGTGATCGCAGGAAGCCGTTCCGAGCTGGACTCGATGCTGCACCCGAGTCTGCGGGAGCTGCTCGCGCTCAGCTGGCACCAGGACCACTGGAAGCGCCCGTCCGCGCAGACGATCATGCACACGCTCGAGCGCATCCAGGAGGAGGTGGGCTCGGTGTTTGCTCAGGAGCTCGCTGAGGAGCTCCAGCAGGACATGATGCTCTTCAAGATCGACAAAGTCGTCGTCCGAAGTGTCAGTGACGAGATCACAGCGCAGCGCATGCGAGCCACGCGCGCGGTCGCTTCGATCAGCGAGGGCGCGCGACTGGGCAACATGCTCATGAGCGCTAGGTTTTTGCACCATGCGAAGCACGCCAAGGCGTTCGAGTACAGTGATGCCATGTACTTCTTCGACGAGAGCAACATCCGCCTCTGCCAGCTGTTCGCGATGCTGGAGGGCGACCAGCGCCATCAGGGCTCGGAGGACGGCACCATCGGGTCGAACGACAACTCGCCGCTGCTCGCGGGCATATTTCCACAGTGGCTCGACCAGCACTTGATCGTGAACAAGAAGCAGCGCGCGCAGCCGCAGTCGCTCGACTACCAGATCGACGCCTCGAGCATCGAGCACAGCCAGTACACCGAAGGCTCGAACGGTGCAGGCAATGGCACAATGAGCTCTACTTCAGTTGGCAAGTGTGCCTGTCGGGGACTCGGTCAGCGCCTGCAAAGCCAAAAGTCGACCAAGCGCCTCTTCCAGCGCAAGCACGCGACGGTCCCCGAGGATAACGTGCTCACCGCGACGCTGCTGGCACAGGACACGCGCGCGTTCGACATACACAACCGACACACGCAGGACGAGGACGAACCAGATGGGAATGGGAACTGATCGCCACTGCTCATGTTTGTGTAAAGGGTTCGATCGAGAAACCTTGCCGAAGTACTACGTTAATATCAGTGAGTTAGACAGGTATCATTGGCCTCAACGAGATAAGCTTCGATAGGACTCAGGACCACAAGACATTGGACACTTTACGTGTTTCATGACACTTAATATACACAGAGATCGAAGTGGTCGAGCTTTACACGTGATCGTCGGCGTTCTCGACCTCCGCGACGGTCTCAAAGCCGCTGAGCTCGTCGAACTCGTCGTCCACGTGGGTCTCCTTGCGCAGCAGCTTGGTCGTCAGCAGGTTCTCGAACTTGAAGTCCCGCACCACCGGTTTCTTCCGGAGCTTCCTGCGCAAATAGTCACGGTGGTGGTGGTTGCGGTAGCGGTGCGCATTCTTGGCGCGGATCGCCGTCTCCACGCGCTGGCCGAGCTTGCGGCACTAGCACACGCCGGTCTCCGTAAACTGGCGCAGCGATTGCGAGCTCGTGCGGCCCGAGCGGCTGTTCGACGGCTGGAACTTGGAAGACGTGTGGTTATTCGACTGCGACGACGACAGTATCGAGAGTTTGTTGCTATTGTGGCAATGGGCTAGAGAAGCCGCTCCGGCTGTTGGTCCCGATGATGATACTCCAGTGCGTGAATTTGGCTCCGTAGCCTCGCGCCTCTCTTCACGCCCTACCTCTTCGTCACCGTTATCTTCTCGATCAAAAGGCTCGAGGGACGCGATCGGGTGGCAGAATCGTATCGTGTCTTCGTCGAAAAAGTACGGCACGTCGGGATTTCTCTCGAACGGCCGCGCGTGCTTCACGTGGTGGAGCAGCCCAGCGTCCATGAGCGCGTTGCCCATGCGGATCGCTTCACCGCTGTCGCTCAGCACTGCCCCTCGTACTTCCAGGTACTTGGCGATGCACTCACTGGAGAACGATTGGTTCACTGCCGTAGCAGTGGTGGTTGGCTCGCTTTGACCTTGTTTACCTCTCGTTGCTAGCGGCTGTGGCGGTGGGGGAGCCTGATCTGGACTACCCAGTTCATCATACAACTGTAGGGCCAGCACGGCCGCCACTTCTTCCTGGACGCTCTCAAGCGCGTCGACAATGTTCTGCGCCGACGGCCGGATGCGCGGGTCGGCCTGCCAGGCGTTCTCAATGACCTCCCGCAAGCTCAGGTGCAGTCTCGGGCCCAGCTGCAGTCGCTTGCCTTCGAGCACGAGCTCAAAGATCTGGAAATGGTTGCCGCTGTTGGACACTACTGGGTATTTCTCCATACCCGAGTGCAGAATGTCCCACATTGTAATCGCGAGCGATTACACGTCCGCGGCTTCCCCGTAGCTCGCGAGTCCTGCTCTTCCGTTGATCACTTCGGGCGCCATGTAATCTGCGGTGCCCTTGACCGTCATCTTGGACTGTGGGTGGCTGTCGTTCGGACTCGATGCTGCGATAGAAGACAGGGAAGGCGACAGCGCGATCATCGATGAGAGCTCGAGGAAGCCCGTGCTGCCCATGCGCTGGAGCTTGGCGACCGCGCTGTTCATCGCGCTCTTATTGCTTCTGCTTTGCGTCCGTTTCTTCCTATTGCTGCTATTCTTCTCGACCCGGGTGCGCGGGATGCTGCGGGACTCGCCAAAGTCCGTGAGCTTGACATTGTTCTCGTCGTCCACGAGGAAGTTCTCCGGTTTGATGTCGCGGTGTAGGAACGCGGGCGAGAAATTATGGATGTACGCCACGGCCCGCGCCGCGTCGAGCATGTACCCGACGTTGATCAGGAACTGATGGCGCTCCAAGCTCTGTTCCCGCCGCGCGATCGCGAGCGCGACGCCCGCCAGACTTCCCTAACAGAGCTCTGACACGAGGCAAATCGTTGGTGGGAATACACACATGCCATAGAACTTGACAATGCTCGTGTGGTGCAACGCGCCGCAGAGCGCGGCTTCATGGGAGAACTCGGCCACGGTCTCCTCTGTGAAATCGCTGGGCGTGTACACCTTGATCCCCACGGGTGTGGTCGTGTGCAGGACCCCATTGAAGACAACCGCGCTCGCGCCAACGCCGATCCGGCCGCGCAGCTCCAGGCACGCGAAGTCGATGATGTACTTGCAGTGCATCTCGATGAGCACGTGGAGGCCCTGGGACGAGATGTGCTCGTTGATGTCGTGTTTCTGGCGGAAAAGCGACTGGAGCGCGCACGCGCGCTGTCCCGTGCCGCGCCAGTGCTCGGTGTCAGCCTTGAGCACGCGCCAGATCACCAGCGGACACATGGAGCCCCAGAGCAAGTTCACGTACATGAGGTTGAAGCCCAGGTCGGTCTTCTGCGCGTGAAACATCTCGTTGTACATGGACAGGAACATGTAGTACACGTACGCGAACAGGTAGAACTCGCGCAAAGACCGCTTGCTCGCACGGCCCGGAGGAAACACGAGCACGTACGTGTAGAGCAGCAGCATGAGCCCTCTTGAGACCGTGAGCACCCAGTAGAAGTCGAGCGGGTCGCCGTGCTCGACCATGCACCATACGATCGGGATCGTGTAGGTCGACAGCAACAACGAGATGAGCACGGTGCGGCGCAGCACCGGGATAGACACGCTCTTCTGGAGCATGAACACGACCACGATCACGAGCACGAACTGCCGGCCCGAGTAGAAGCACTCGGTCGCGAGCTTGGAGATGTCGGTCGTGTAGAAGTTCGTGGCCAGCGCCGTGCAGAAGAAGAGCGTGTAGCAGTCCGTGGCGACGCCCAGGATCCAGAGCAGCGGCTCGAACGCCGGCAGGACAAGCTTCCGTGCGGCCCTGGCGTCGCCTTTGAGCACCACGTTGCGGTTGTAGCGCAGGTAGGAGATCAGGATCACGGAGAGCGTGAACATGATGCCATAGCCGGAGAGCAGGAAGTACTGGAGCACGTCGAAGCGGTCCGAGAGGTACTGGAGCAGCGCCTGCATCGCCTGGGCCTTGGCTGCGGCATTTGGATCAGGAGCAGGACCAGGCTGACCAGTGGCCGCGGCGTTCGTGGTATTCGCCATGTCCTAACAGAAGAGAGACAGAAGCTGCTGACTGGCTGGGGTCTAGGTTATCGCGCGAAATCAGGAATGCGGAGAGACTGAGTGTGGTCCTCCTGTGGACGCCTATGGCCGAAATGGAATCCCATAGCTGGGGGCCACCAAGGTTTTCGATCTCAGCTCGTTTTCCTTCCACGTAAGTCGGTCACAGCTCCGCCTCTCAGTCGCCACGAGAGAGTGACTCAAAGACCTCTTGTCATTTTTGCATCACCACCACCACCGCCACAGTATGCAAATGTCGACTTCTTTCTGTTGTTTGTTGCCGAGTCAGCAGCAACGTATTAGGCACATTGGATCTCATTTTTCGTGATGTAACAGAATGTACTTCACTTACCAAGCCACACTCAGAGGATCCTCCCCAGCTTTCTAATAAGAACGACATTGCCACATACCATGATGACGTCTTGGACTGACTGGGAGAGCTCAGATGGATTCGGCCACTTGAATGCTTGCAAATGGTACACGTCACCCACGTTAGTTAGAGGAAGCTGCTCACCACGCAGCAGGACTCTCTCTACCAACAGAACAGGGATTAAATGGCTCTCTTGAAGGCTCACCTGCACGACGGAGTGGATCGATGGTCCTGAAATGGAGATGAACCCAAGGAGACCTTCGATAAGCTTTCACGATAACTCACGTCAGTCCATGTTTCTTGAAGTGCGTAAGCGAACAACACGCAGTTCCCCAGTTCGAGAAAGTCGTTGACGCCAAAAGCTCCTCTACACCTTTTGGCACCACTCGTATGTAGCTCTTGGAAAAGATCTTACGAACCCCCCAGGGACCAGAATCATTGACGCCCCAAAGTCTCCGGATCTCTTTTTCAATAAAGCTCACACACCAGCCAGTCTCTCGTCACTCGTCATTAACCACTGGAGGAGCCTTCGAAGAAGTTCGTACCCAAGAGCTCCTCGGGCAAGTACGTCTGGTCCTTGAGCTCCTCAGTCGTGAAGTCCGGGTTGTACTTGTAGTCCTTCTTGTACCCGAGGTCCTTCATCAACTTTGTCGGCGCGTTGCGTAGGTGCAGCGGCACGTCCGGTTGCGCACTGCCATCCCACTCTCGAATCGACTGCTTCACGAGGTTGTACGCCTTGTACACCTCTACGGACTTTGGCGCGCGTGCCAACATCACCGCGCACTGCGCGAGCGCCACGTCGCACTCGGGCATCCCCACGTAGTGCGCCGCATGGTACGCTGCGACTGCCTGTGGCAGCAGCTCGGGGGCGGCGATTCCAATATCTTCGCTCGCGATGCGGATCATGCGACGTGCGATGTACAACGGGTTCTCGCCGCCCTCGAGCATGCGCGCGAGCCAGTACAGCGCTGCGTTGTCGTCGCTGCCACGAACGGATTTGTGGAACGCGCTGATGAGATCGTAGTGGAAGTCCGCGTTGCGGTCGTAGAAGAGTGTCTGCCGATGCGCAAAGCAGTGCCGCACATGGGCCTCCGTGACGCGCACGATGTGGGTGTTCTCGTCATGAGTAGCTGTCTGTACAGCCATCTCCAGGCAGTTGAGCGCGACGCGCGCGTCCCCGCCGCTCTGCTTCGCCAAGTAGTCGAGCGCTTCGGCATCTGCTTGGATCTTTGGTGGTGATGATCTTTCGTCATCGTCACCATCGCCATCATCGTCCCGAGAACTAGTAGTGACCAGTGAGTGTAACCCACTGGTGATGGGGTCCTGGATGGCGCGCTCGAGGATTTTCTGGATCGACTCGGTCGAGTGCTTCTGCAGCACGTACACGCGGCAGCGGCTCAGCAGCGCGTTGTTGATCTCGAACGACGGGTTCTCAGTCGTCGCGCCGATGAGCGTGATCGTGCCGTCTTCCACAGCCGGCAGGAAGATGTCCTAGGTATTGTCATAGTCAACAGATCAACAGATCGGCTTGTGGGTGAGCTTGTGCACAGGCGACCATGAGCTTTGGCTATCAATGCAAGTACTACCTGCACGTTCTTCTTGAAGCGGTGGATCTCGTCCACGAACACGATCGTGTGGCGCCGGAACATCTTCTTCTCGCCTTTGGCCTTCTCGATCGCGTCCTTGATGTCCGCCATGTTGGAGCTCGCGCCTGAGAGCACCAGGAACTTGGAGCCCGTGCGCTTGGAGATGACGTGCGCGAGCGTGGTCTTCCCACATCCAGGTGGACTGTACACACAAGAGATATCAACAAGAGAGAGAGAGAGAGAGCGTACATGAGTACTTCCAGCAAACCATAGCTACTAACCTCTCATTCATGAGCCCACTTACCCCCAGAGGATCATATTCGGCACGCGGTCTGCTTGAATGAGCGACGAGAGGAGCTTCCCGGGTCCCAGTAGCTCCTCTTGACCTACCAGATCGTCCAGATTGGTTGGTCGCATGCGCTCTGCAAGCGGTGCAGAGGACACTTTCGCTGGTTGCTCGCGTTTGCGCTTCTTGGACAGTGAAGGCGACGGAAACGCGTTGACCGGTTTACCAGCACCATTACTACTAGCAGCACCAGTTGAAATGACAGGAGCACTGGGGAATGAATGGCGTCTCGACTGCTGCGTTCCTCCATTGATGGTGGCGCTGGCGGGTGAGGCCTGCGGCGCTCTGTTGTTGCTCGATGCGACAAGAGGGAAGAGCGGCGTCGCGAGTTCCAGCGCGCGCTTCTTGCGCTTCTCTTCCGCGCTGCTCTTCTGCAGGCACGCCTCCACGTGCAGCGCCAGGTTCTCTGCGCGCACGTGGCGGCTGCAGATCGGGCACTCGGTCGACGCCATTGCTATCAATGCGCTTGGTTGGCAATTGGTAAATTTGCTCGGACAAACACGTATCAGGTTCGGTACTCATTTATTTTAGCCAATCATACTACAAAAAGCACAAGTATTTTCGATTTTTATCCAATCACGACTATTTCACATCAAAAACGGCGCCAACAGCGATCGCATTTTGGCAGGAAAGCCTTTGCATTGGATTTCAGTTGTGGATGCAAAACTCGAGTTACATAATAATTGCTACAGCAGGCGACGAGCATTTCCAGCGGTGGCGACGATGGTCTGAATAAATGGAGAATGGACGCATTAACAGGGAGGACAGCAGCAGTGGCAGCAGCGAGATGAACTGCTGTCATTGCACTAAGCTGCGATAGTAACCGCAACGTGGTGGCTGCTGCCGCGGCCGTTGCTGTCGCTGCTGATGCGTCCGTGGGACGACGGTGTGCCTCTCTCGTCGTCGTCCAGCAGCTTGTGTTCGAGCGTGTTGTCTTCCTCGATGATCGGCAGGCCTTTACGCCGAAGCGGCAGCTGCGCGCTACGTAGCTGCTCGCGTTGCAGCTCGCGTTGGTGCTGGCGATGTCGGTGGCGTCGCGCGTGTCGACCGAGCGGCTCCATGCGCCGTCCAAGACGCGGGCACTGACACCTGCTGTTGTTGAGCATCGAGTTGTCCGTCTCGTCGCTGTTGCTCAAGAACGATGCCTTGCTCTGTGACCGTCCAGATGACGTCAGACACGCTGCGAGCTGCGATAGGATGCGCTTTGGGCCGCCGGTCTTGCGCGTAGAGGACGTGAAGCTGTTCATCGACTGGAGCTCTCCGGAGCTGCATGAGCCCTCCGAATCCTCGGTGAAATCTGCTTCGAGGATCGCAAACGGCTGACAGAATTTGACGCTCTCTTCGTCGAAGAAGTACATCGAGTCATTGCCTTCAAAGCTCTGCGTGTGGATCAAGTGGTGCAGGAAGCCGGCGTCCATCATAGCGTTGCCCAGGCGGATCCCTTCGCTCGCCGTGGCGATGTACTCAAAGTCCTGCATCTTCTCGATCGCGTATTCGCCCGTGAAGAATTTTTCCTGGCAAGGGTTCGGTGACCGGTGTGATAGTCCGCTCTTGTCAAAGTCGTCGCGCAGATCCGACGCGAATGTGGCGAGCAGCTCCTCCTGGATCGCTTTAAGCTGACTCACGATGTTCTGCGCCGATGGTCGCAGCGAGGGGTCGGTCTGCCAGGCATTCGCGATCAGCTCACGGAGTCGCGAGTGCATGGGGGTATCGAGATCGGGCCGAGTGCCGTCCACGACCGTCTCAAAGATCAGCATCGGGTTGTTCCGCTGTCTTGGGAACCGCTCGCGTCCCGGGTTGAGAATGTCCCAGAACGTGATCGCGAGCGAGTAGACGTCTGCAGCTTCGCCGTAGGTGGCCAGTCCAGCGCGTCCATTGATCATCTCTGGCGCCATGTAGTCGACTGTACCCGTGACAGTCATCTTCACAATCGGGAACACAGCTGCGTGGTCGTTCACGCGGCTTGCCGTGGGCGTCGCTGCCGCGGCCGATGTGAACTCAGCCAGGCGCTGGCGCGGGATGCTTCGCGACTCACCAAAGTCCGTGAGCTTTACGTTGTTCTCACAGTCGACGAGGAAGTTGGCAGGCTTCACGTCGCGATGCAGGAACGGTGGCAAGAAGCTGTGGATGTACGCGAGTGCTCGCGCCGCATCGATCATGTACCCCAAGTTGATCAGACTCTGCTGTCGTTGGGGCGATTGCGGTCGGTCGGCAACTGCGAGCATGATATCCTCTAGGTTTCCCCGACAGAGCTCTGAGACCAAGCACACGGTCGGCGGACAGATGCAGAGACCGTGGAACTTGACGATGTTTGGATGGTGCAACCTCGCACAGAGTGCAGCCTCGTGGGAGAACGCGGCGACGGTCTCCTCTGTGAAGTTCTGCGGCGTGTACACCTTGGCCGCGACGGGCGTGGTCGAGTTGAGCACGCCGTTGAACACGACGGTGTTGGCGCCGACGCCGATCTTCTTCTTGAGCTCCAGGTGCGCAAAGTCGATCACGAACTTGCGGTGCATCTCGATCAGCGAGTGCAGTCCGCGCGACGAGATGCGCTCGTCCAGCTGGGTTTGCTGGCACGACATGTTCTGGAACGCGCACGCTCTCTCTCCGAGCCCTCTCCAGAACTCGGTGTCGGCCTTGAGCACGCGCCAGATGAGCAGCGGACAGAACGTCGCCCAGCCCATCGCGATGTACCCAAACACCCGTGAGCAGATCTTGAGCTTGAAGCGCACGAGCAGCAGCGACAGCGTCGTGAGCCCAAAGTAGACGAACACGAACATGCAGAACTGGCGCAGCGGCTTTCGTTGCGCACGTCCCGGCGGCCGGAGGAACACGTACACGAAGAAGATCTGCAACAACGCTCGGCTCAGGGTCTGGCCCCAGAACACCACGGGACCAGCGGGGTCATGATACGCGGTCAGGAGCCACACGATCGGGATCGTGTACGTCGCGAGGAAGAACGCGATCACGACAGCGCGCCTCAGCGCTGGCAGCGACACGCTCTTCTGGAGCATGAACACGACCACGATCACGAACACAAACTGCTGGCCGGAGTAGAAGATCTCGAGGTCGCGCTTCGGCGGGTACTCTCGGTAGTAATGCGTTGACAGCGTTATGCAGAAGAACGAGACATACGTGCCAGTTGTCGCCGCGAGGATCCATAGAAGCGGCTCGAATGCAGGCAGGATGATCTTGCGCGCAGCTTTCTCGTCGCCCTTGAACGCGTCATGGCGCTTCACGCGCATGTACGTGATCAGCGCGACGCACAGCAGGAACATGGCGGCGTACCCGATGAGCAGAATCATCTGGCTCCAGAACGCGCACTGGGACTGCTGGTTGGAAGTCTCGGCTTCCCCGGAGCTCTTAGATTCATCCCCAACGATCAGATCACCGACCAGCGAGTCCGCGGAGGCCGTGACCGCCGCGAGGTACAGTGCTGTTGTGTGCATTTGCGGCAACAATCTCCAGCACTTGGCGGGGGCTGTGTGCGCGAGCTGGTGCTTGAAAAAAGAGAGGATAGTGGCTGGTGTTTTCGGGGTGTCTGGTTGGTTGACTGATCCTGTCGTGTCTGTGTGTGTCTGTCTGTTTCCAGATGGGGACAAGAAGCAGAAGAAAAGAAGATCAAGGCGCTTGAGTGTGAGGCGTGTGGTGCATGAAGAATGTGGAAACCTCGACGACGCGACGCCTCCCAAGTACGTTGTGGGGATCGTGTGTGTGTGTGACTTTATGGCTTGTATGTGCGCCGCATGGCCCATGCGTCGCGTCTCCATGAGATCTGCTTCTAGGGTCGGTGGTTTCACAATCCCCAGAGCCCAGAGAAACAATTTTTCCACTTTCTGCACAAGTTCTTTCGCAATTTTATCAGGCAGACATGAGACCTGAGCGTGAGCACCATGTCCTCTCATGATTGGCTTCTCTATTTTTTTTAACAGGAGCCTGCGAAACGCTTGAACATGGCTCGTGGGTGACGTTTGACGGATCTGATCGAGCGAATGTGAGTGAATGTGGGAGCCACACACCTGAAGTCTCTCTCGATCTGTCTATCTGTCTATCCTGAACCTCCGTTCGAGTTGACTCAATGAATCCACTTTTTTGCTCACACAGTTTGAAGAAGGGAGAGGAAGAGCCACAAGAGAAGAGTATCAGGTCAGCCAAAAGTTTCAGTTCGCTCGCAATCTCGGCGTATTGTGTATCGGTGAGACTGCCAACTATATGCTCGAGCCAAGCCACATCACCTCGGCTTAATCGATCGAGTCGGAGATCGAAGAGAGCGAGCAACATGCTCCGAGACTTGCATGCAAAAGAATTCAGTCGATTGATTCCTTCAGCGGATGAAACTGGTCCTAATCTCATTTTGCAGCGGTTTCCAGTGTCGAAGGTTTGGTGGTTTTCGTTGCCAACCAAATCTGAGTGTGTGCACGCGCCATCATCAATTCGAGCCACAGTCTCTCATATGCAATGAGCGAGAGAGAGAGGTCATGCAGGACTCGCATGTTAATGCAGCGAACTGAGGCAATCGCGTGCCTAACGCGGTCCTGGAACTGAGAGAGCTGAGAGTGCGCTCAATGCCTCATTCGGCACCAGGCGGGTGGGGGGTCGAGATGCTCGGCGCAATCGGGCGTTCATTTATCGAGCAGGTCAGCCAGGTCAGAGCCTGCCCACTCGCACCTTGCCAATGCAATCATCATCAGCAAGGCACAGCGAGTGGGGTTGTCATGACGGCTGGTTGGGGATGCCTATCTCGAATACTATAGTGTGGAAATATAAACATCCCTTGATGGTGCTTTTTCCGGCGTGCTGGCGTAGGACAAAGCTGTCGCTCATGACTCTCACGGGGTAAATGGGATTAATGGCTGCGTTATTCTCGCTTGTGGCGTTTCGAGAGGGATCTGTCTGGGCAGTCGTCGACTCAGCAAGTGCTGCGACGTAACCTCCTCCCTGCTCGTCGCTCGGGTTCCCTCCCTCGCGTTCTTCTTGAGGCTTCTGTTGAAGACGCGGCACGAGGACCTCGAAGTAGCAAAGGGCGAATCGCCCGCTTTCTCTTCCTCCTCCCCACTCTTGACCTCGCCACCGCTATAATGCCTCCAAGTGCGCTCGCATTCGCGTTTTCAATGGCAGTAGGTAGTACGACAGTATCCGCTGTCGCAAATGTGTCGTCGTTGTGGTCCTCGCTGTAGCCCTCCAGGAGCAAACCAGTTTTGCTCCAACTGTGAACTTGGGGCAAACGGACTCCTGGTGCTTTTCGATCGATCTGGTGACTCAGCATCAGACATCGGAAGAATCGTTCATTCTGGAAGCGAGATACTACCTCTTCGCTTTGCTCGGGTTGTGCGACTCACTGCAGCAGGTGCCGCAGCGGGTGTTCCTTGGTGCATGGGCATGCGTGACTCGAGGCCACCCCAGAGTATAGCGAGACGCCCTTCGTCTTCGTCTTCTCAGTAGTAGCGGATGAGCTGAGGTCGCAGCGTCGAGTTATTCAAGAGGACCACCCTCGGGACAAGATTCGAAGGGCTGAAGCATCCTCCGAGGTTGTAGGTTGTGTGGCTTTCAGATGAGGGGTTGCAGTAAGTGCACAAGCGATAGAGTGGCAAATGGACGGGGGATAATGTTGTACATGGATCTATTGTATTTGTAAAATTGTGCTTCTCTTGATTTATCTAAGCTTTTCACGATAGTCTGCTCGCCAATACTTCTGCGCTTGCTGGTGGAGATTTCAAAAATTAACTTTCACGTTCCAGAAAAGCTACGTCGCTGCACTTGGTTGACTTGTCGGAAAACAAGATCTTTGCGATCAAGACCGTATTCGGCAAAAAGAGGTTGACAACAAACAATCCGCCTCCTCGCGCGTCTTTCAGGTCAACGCACTTGCTTCTTAGTTGAGAAGAGCAGCGACGAGCATGGTGGCGACAGTGGCCGCAAGGGCGAAGGTCGAGGCAGGAGAGGCCGCGCTGTTAGGAAGGGTCGTGTTGGCCGACGAGATCGTGTCGTTGCTGGACGAGCCGGACTTCGCCTTCACAACCGTCTTCTTCACCTGCTTGGTGCACTGGAGACCCTCCCAGCCGTCGTCGCAGACGCACTTCTTGCTCGAGCACTTGCCCTTGCTGTTGCAAGCCTTGTCCGAGGTCGCGTCACACTCCGAGCACTGGTCACCAGTGGTGCCGGCGGCACACTCGCATTCCTTGGTGGTGAGGTTGCACACACCGGTGGCGCACTGACCTGGGAGCGCGCACTTGTTCGAGGACACTTCCTCACAGAAGTCACCGTCGTAGCCGACGTTGCACTTGCACTTGTACTCGAGCGAGCCGACAGAGTCAGGCAGGCACGTGCCCTGGCCCGTGCAGAGCAGACCCGACGTACTGTTGGCCGCGGTGTTGAGGCACGCGTCGATGAGCGCATCGCTGGTCGCGAGGGTCTTGGAGAGCTTCGTCGCGCTGTCCGAGTCACCGAAGAGCAATTTCCTGTTCTTCGGGTCGTAGTCGACGCAGCCGTAGATCACATTGATTTCCTTGCCACTGGCGTCCTTGGCGCCGCTGACACACAAGAGCTCGCCCTTGACACTCTCGGCCGTCGCGTCCTTGGCGCAGTTGTCGGCAGGCTTGTACGTGCACACGCTGCTGATGGCGTTGTACGGCGCCTTCCAGGACGAGAAGGTTGGGCAGAGACCGGAAAGCTGGCCGGCGCACACGTCCGACTCGTTCTCCTTTGGCAGGCACTGCTTGACCGCGACCGTGGAGTCGCGCGTGGTCTGGAGCGCCACGCACTCATAGCCCTTGGAGCACTCGGTCGTGTCCTTACAGATACCTGGGCGGTCGGTCTCGTCGGAGGACGACGTGGCCTTGGCGGCCGAGAACCCAATCATCGAGTTCGCCTCGGCGGTGTAGAGGGCGGCGAGCGCCATCGTGGCGGCGAGCTTCCAGGCGTTCATGCTGGCTTGGTGCTGTGGTATCTTACTGCGGGGGCTTGCTGGCTTGGGCTCGACGCGGAAGATTCGGAAATGACGATGAAGAGAGGGCGGGGGCAACGAGCGCCTGCAACTGCCAGTATGCGGCCATCCATCGAGCCAGATGCTGTAGAGAGAGAGAGAGAGAGAGGGGGCGAAAGGAAAGGGATGGCTGGATATCCGGTCGATCGGCCATAGAGAAGAGAGCTGGTTTGTTTGTTTGCTTGGTCGGTTGCATACGCTCGCCTGCCATGCAAGAGACGCGAACAACAATCAGACAGCACCAGAGGCAGGATGTTGACCCTCCTTAAAATTCTACGGTTTGATATATACCTTTTTATTTACTGTGCAATTATCCTATTTAAAGAGGTAAAGAAAAACACCTGCTCGAATTATATCAACATTCGCTATATTCGTTATAAGAGGTCATTTCAATCCATCGAATCGATACGTAACTAGAGCCAAAATACGTTTCAATTCGGCTACCCTTTCCCTAAACATTGATTGAACCTTGCATGCTGGTCAAAATGATCAGCCTCCAATTCACTTGATTCATTATGAGAGGTGGGAGAGCGGTCTGGATGTCTGATTGTGACGCGAGAGAGAGACATGGCTGTCTCAATGACTGGAAACCGTGAGAAAGATGAGCACGAAACAAGATCGTTTCGCTGCAAATCTACTGAAATAGGATGTGCAAATTTATTTTTCAGTGCATTCGCTGGCATTCAACCTCGTCAACATAAATAATGTACTGATACAAACTCACAGACACTGGCTGAACTTGAGGAGCAAGTTTGACTGGCAAAAAGTAGCACAGACCTCCTGCGAAAACCGATACCGAAACGGCGGATGCGGATCCTATCCGTCACAGATGCCTGCTGCATACAAACACTGAGAAGCTGACACTTGTTTTGTCTGAAGATGTGATTCTTCAACCTCCGAGAATCTATCAGACGGGACGTCTGGCTTTCAATGCCACGACACATATGGCCTGCTTGGTCCACAATTGAACAACACATGGAGAGCAAGAAGAATCCCACCACCGCCAGAAAAGGCAAAAGAAAAGCGCCTCATACGAAAAAGAACAATCAAGCACCTGATTCTCTGTCTCATTTCATTCTTCTGCTTCCCCACTCATCTTGTTTGCGATGATCCCAGTCCTGGTACTAGAAATGACCCCGCCGACTTGGACGATCCGTTTGATTCCAAAAGCTCCACCATGTCAATTGCGTGCGCTCGTGGGAAGTACGTCGCCTGGTAGACTTTGCCCTCCTGGACTTCCGCGTAGAGCCAATCGAGAAAGCTGCTCGTAAAGTTCAGGCACACCGTCGGACTCTGTGCACGGCACACAAAATAAGAAAATGAGCAGAAAATGAAAACAGATGAGTTAGTTAGGTCGTGCGTGCGTCAGGAAAAAAAAACGCACGCCTGCTTTCGTTTTCACCGGGATAAACAAAATCAGGTGCACAAAAGCCGTTTTTGTGGGTCCCAAGCACCACAGAGGCACGTATGCACGAACGTACCCAGTACTTGCGACAGAAGGACGGGATGTCCGTGGTCTTGAACGTTTGCAGCTTGCAGATCTCAAAGTCGTCGTTGCGGAAGCCGCACACGATCTTGGGGATGCCGACCACAAAAGACTGGATCCAGAATGCGAGCAGCTTGAAGCGCTCAAACACAAACGTGTCCTTCTCGCGCTGCAAGACGCGAAAAGTCTTGAGCTCGACGTAGTGTTGATCTTCCGTTGCTGTTGCTGTAACTGCTGCTCCATCAAAGCAGTCGATCTCTGCAGCGACCACCAACCGCTTTCCCGAGAGCGTCGTGGAAAACAGTCCACAGTACTCTTCATTCTCGTTGACGGCTCGCTCAGAATCAGGTTTCTCAACTTCTTCATCAGAGGCTTCACTGTTATGGATATTGGCAGCGTCTTTGCCGTGGGTGCAAAAGATTTCAAACTGTCGACCAGCGTACATGCCGCGCTTCTGATTCTCGTGCATGTTTCGACTTCCATCGACGTCGCTCTGCGTGCGGCGCACGTCCAGGTACACGCAGCCGTCGCGCTTCTCGGCAAGGAAAGTCCACTCGCTCGACGTGTTGTACGGGGTCTATCCATTCATAAATGCAAAATGAATCGAAGCGGTTTCGTTCAGTTCCGAATACATGTACATAGAGAGAGGCCTCAGTCTCATCCCGTACCCCCATGATCTTGTTCAAATTGTTTCGGAACGTGACAAAATGGGGACTCTTGTCCGTCTCCTGCTGCTGCTGCTGCGTTGCTTGGAAATGCTCCAGTGCTGCCAAAACAGGAGCGATCGGCGCTGGGTGTGCATCTGGGTCCAGCTCCTCTTTTGGCACGTAGTTCTCGATTCCATGGAGGAGGTTGACGCCGACCGCGGGCTCCTTGTATCGCAGCTACTCGTAAGGCAGAGCAATAGCGGTCCGTTGTTTATTAGGAACGTAAAGTGTTCATCATTGTTCAGATATGCTGCGTACCAAGTTTGACCGGTCGAAGCGGATCTCTCCATCGCCATACTTGCTGAAATGTCCGATCTCCGTTGGCTACAACCAGCCCACCGTCACAAAGCAACCCACACAAGCTATTAGGATACTCATCAACACACAGGATTAAAAACAGCTCAAAGCCTATCCAGAAGCGTGGAGAAAACAGCCCTGCGACTAAGAAAAGAGCCCGAAGGCCACGCAGCATCTGGTTTGATAGCATAGAGCTGCTATGTCGCCCGTGCTGCGTCGTGTTCTCGTAATACTTTACCTTTGAGAGCATGCAGCGCTGGTCTTGGCGCTGCAAGTCGTCCGCTCGCGGGACGCGGAAGCGCAGTCCGCGGGGCTCGTTCAGATTGCGCTGCTGCTGCTGCTGAGCTGGCGCGCGGTAGTTAGCGCGTCGCTCGCTTCGGTGCCGCGCTTCGTAGTCACTATTGCGGTTGCCACTGCTGCTGCTGTCGTCGCGCCAGGAGCGCTTGCCGCTTGCGCGCGAATTTCCCCCTCGCCATTGCTGGTCGCTCATCTGGTTTTGTTGAGCCGCACTTTGGCTGTGGAAGGAAATCCCCGACTTAGTGACCTCGTGTCACGTCACTAAATCACTAACACAACAAAAATACCGCGTTGCTTCGCGAACTGAGCTTGCCAATGAGCGAGTGATTGCCGACGCGATGAAGCGCGGCGAGGCGGCGCGCACAGACGACCGCGGCGTGCGTCCAGAGTCGCTCACGAGCCAGTTCCGAGCGCTCGCAAAGCAGAAACTGTGCAAGCGCCCGCAGCCGCAGCTCGAGCCTGTACGGACCTCTGACCAGCTCTTCACTGCTGTATTTCATTGCTTCTGTATATGACTACGAGCTCTACTAATCCGTCCTGTGTCTTGTTCTTCAGCTTCCACCAAATGGATCGCTCGGCAAGACTAAGGAGGAGGATGGTAGCATGCTGATGAACACCGTGAGCCTCCAGAAGCGCGTGCAGAGTCCGCTGAGGCTGCAGTGACTCGTGGACGACTTCGTCAAGGCTGTGGGGACGGGGGATCTGAAGAAAGTGGATCAGTACATCCGCGGAGGCGTCCCGATCGACCGGAACTACAGCGTGAGGCAAACTGATGCTAACTAGCTTGCTATTATGCAACAGCAGCGTATGATTACATAGTGTCGTGCTTGTAGGTGCTCCATTATAGCGCGCTTCATGCTGCGGCAGCGCTTGAGAAGGATGAGATCACCAAGGTGCTGGTTCAGGCAGGCCCAAACGTCAACGCGACGACCAAGGTACAAGTAATGCCTGGATTGCTGCTTTGTGAGTCTTGAGTGCTAAACGCACAAGCTCTGCTGGGGGTACCTTGCGGTTGCATGCATCAATCAGGATCGCAAGCCGGCGCTCCACATGGCAGCTTGATACGGCAAACTTGCGGTGACGCAGGAGATTCGGCGGCACAGTGCGGAGATGAAGAGCCCCAACCATATAGGTAAAGCCCTTGAACGTAGCGCATTCGCGCTTTACAGCTAACTATGAGTGGTATTATATGGCTAAGTGTGGCTATCTACTGGTGAATCGGTTTCCAGATCGGGTTCATACCGATGGAAATCGCTACGGACCGACAAGACCACGAGATGGAGCGTCTGCTAGAGCGTATGTTTGCTATTCCACACTACGATTGTGCGGCTCGTAGGTTGAATGCGGCAGTGTTGATTTGATTGTGATTATTTTGTTGAGCAGCTCCGCCCAGTGCGCCAAGCGCAGTCCACACTCAGGCTGTCTTGTCGACATCGCTGACGATCGCATGGACGTCCAGCTGCAGTGCGAACTCTGCGTACCTGTTCAAAGTCACGTGACTGCTCTGCGAGAGTGCAGATGAGTTCACTGAAGAGTGCTCCGCGCCATTCTGCCACGTCTGCAATCTGCTGCCAGCGTCAAAGTACAACGTCACTGTGCAGGCTGGCAATCATTCAGTCGGACAGAGCGAGAGCTCATCACCCGCCATTTTCCAAACCGAGAGCGACACTCCGAACGCCATGGTCGTCCCCATGGTCACGGAAGTCGGCGACAGCTTCATCGGCATGCGCATCTAGCTGCTGCAGAGCAATGACTCGGAGATCACCCGAGTGTCGATCCAGAGCCAGTGTACCGGAAGCATCGCGTCGGTCATGACCAGTTCCTTTCGGAGATTTCTCAAGCCCCAGGACCACGAACACGCCTGGGAAGAGATCATCAGCGACGTCAGTCAGATGCGCAACTGCGACGCTAGTGGTAACGCTGCTGACAGTAAACTGGACGTGAACGGTATTCTCGATGGCTACAAGGAATTCGTCGCAATTGGACTGGCGCTAGGTCGTGTCTACTACTTCCGAGTGAAGGCTTGGAACGAGTGCGGCTGGTCCCCCGATGGCGAGATCAACGACGGAATCTGCACAAACGACTGCCTGAAACTGGTCCACAAGACCGCGCGATCCATGCAGTTGGGCTGGGCCAAACCGTACTCGACTGAGCATGTCGATTGCTACAAATTGCAAGCCCGCGTGAGCATGGGCACGAAATGGGAGCCCATTGCTTCATAGATTGTCGGTCAGATTCTCGATGTGCAAGGTCTCGTTCCTGCAACCTCGTACAACTTCCGCATCGTGCCACATTGCGCAACGAGTGGCTGGGGCGATGCGCAGAAGTGCTCGAGTTCGCCGCTGTTGAGCACGGACGCTGCTCCACCGGAGCATCCGGTGGACTTTCGAGTGCTTGATCGCACGGCGCACTCGATCACAGTGAGCTGGGGCATGCCACACTGCAATGGCTTCATTGTCGAAAGCTATTCGCTCCAGTATCGATGTTCAACCAGTGATTCAGGTGATAAGACAGGTGCAAATGATAGTGACGATAGCGAGTAGATCGATGCTGGTGAAGTAATTCCTGTCAACTTTGCAAAAATCGTGGTGGGTCATCTGGAGCGTGGACGAGCGTATCAGTTCTGAGTCAGCGCTCGGAATTCGCTCGACGATGGCGCTTTCCTGTATTCTGACCAAGCCGTGTGGACGTATCGTAAGTGTTTTGACCCTGGCATTGCGGGTTGTATATCTCTTCGCGCTTCAGCAGAGACTGTCAGAGCACCATTGTCTAACTCTTGTTTCTGTGCTCCAGCGTTCTTGCCGCCGACAGCTCCGGTGTGCGTATCGAAAACCAGTTTCTCGCTACACATCGAGTGGCGAGACGGACAACTCAGCGATGATCCCCAAAGAGAGTCGCTTGTGTATGAAGTGCAGCTCTGCCAAGTGGAGAGCACAGCTGCACTCGGTTCGCTACACCATGGTGATAGCGCAGGAGACTCCTCGACGACGATGAACTGGACAGTTGTGGCACAGGATCTCCGCGAGAGCAACTTCGCGGTCTTTGGACTCAGTCCGCTGGGCTGCTACGTGTTCCGGATACGCGCACAGGCGGCAAATGGGACTGGGGTGCAGCACTAGCAGCACCATCGCCGTTGGTGAGCGAGAGTGAGAGAGCGACGAGTGTGTTTAGTCCCATTAGTCCGGCTTTCCAGACACAGAGACGAATATGAAAAGATCAGATGTATATACTGCGCACTAACCTACCGTTTTCAATCAAATGTAAGTCCATCATCATCATCATCACAAAACCTATGATATCCTCCTCAAAAAAAATGAACAAGTCAATCAACTAATTATCAATTCCCGCTGCTTAAAAAATAACTTATATGCAAACGCACTCCTTCCTACAGTGCTACGTATTCCCCACGCGTTACGCTGTTTTCTTGCTTAATGCATCGAGGAAATGGTTGATCACAGTCTCCACGACTTCATCGGATCGGTTGTGGTCGTGCACGCCCGCGAACTGGACGAACTGCTTCGGCCCGCCGTACTTCTCGTAGAGTGCCTTTGTGTGCGCAGGGCTGATGAAGTCCTTCTTCGTCGCGCAGAGAAAGAAACACGGGTACTGGAAGCGTGGCACGTCGTCCAGGAGCTTGATGTCGCGCAAGTTGAAACCGCCGGTCTTGCGCACCGAGCGCCCGATGATCTTGGCCGCTGCCGAGATCATCGCGGCGGGGAAGACGAGGTCGCGCCGCTGCGCGCTCATGCTGATCTCCAGCAGCATGTCGGCGATCACTTGCTCCATGTCACCAAACGTGCAGTCCATCGTCAGGCCAAACACAAACTTGTCTTCTTCATCTGGACACAACACAAATCAGAGAGGGGGTCATTTAGTATCGCGTCCGGGAGACAAAAATCAGTACTGGTGGAGAATGGTGCACGCAGCAATTCTCCACAATAGAATGAGATAAAACTATAGCAAACCTTTGTCGGACTTGGCGTATCCTGCGAGCCGCAGCCGCTGATCCTGGGAGTCGGCGATGCGCTGCATGCACTGCGCTGGGGTCATGCCTTTCACGGGCACGTTGCCGATCGACAGCAGCTCAAAGTCACCATTATTCACGTCTGTACGTGTGAATCGAAACGGGAGCCGCAAGGACGATGGCCGCACGCACAGCAGCTTTCCGGTCTCCTTGTCTTCGACCACCTGGAGCTGGTGCGCCTGCTTCTTCGTGAGCATGAGGCTCTTGTAGTGAAAGCTCGAGGCGCCGCGCAGGTGCAGCAGCGTGGCAGCACCACCGATGCCTCGTCCCCAGATGCCCACGCGAGACGCTTTACCCGTTGCGTATAAATAATCCAGCACAGCGTGCACATCGTCCTGCTCAAAGTGACCGAACGAGACGCGGTCGCCCTCGGACATGCCCGAGCCCGAGAGGTCGACTGTGAACAGCGAGAAGCCCGCCGAGAGGATCTTCTCGCGCAAGTACACACACTCTTTCCGTGAAGACGACATTTCGTGCAGATAGATGATGCACGGATCCGAGGTCGCGGCGGCAAACGCAGCGGGAGAGATCAGCAGCAGCTCCTCCGCTGGGTCCGAGACGCTCAGACGCCCACCGCCACTTCCGTCAACGCTCCCAATGCTGCTGCGGTAGCTGCTCACGCTCTCTCTCCAGTGTGCATGGTCGTCGTTCGCTGTTCTCATCGAGCCCTTGCGGTGCCAGAAGCTACACTCGAGCACTTCGTTGCGCGCATTCGCGAGCTGCAGATCCTCTCGCACAACCGTGAAGGGCTCGCATCGGCTGATCCTCTTGTTGTTGTTTGAGATCGCAGGGGTGATCGTGAGCTCGGTCTCGCCCAGGTCCTGCGTCGAGTAGGACGCGCGCACGGGGTTGGTGATCGACTGGATGAGCTCCTCGTAGGACGTGCAGAACAGGCGCCACCACGTCAACAAGCTGTTCGCCTGCAAGTTGTCGCTCTTACGCATCTAAAATAATCACAAGAGAGTCCAACAAACAGTAGCAGACACATGCATGAGCACAGCCACATACGCACACATACATAAATAAGCGCCATCACCGGCAGCCCAAGAGCTACACTACACTACATACCGCTTCTTCGAGCTCGCCGTCCTGGAAGATCTCCATCGCACTCGCTGTGCAGGGGAAAATAGAGAAATGAGCCAGCAGCCTGCGCGCCGAGCAGCAGATTGAAGGTATGTGCGTGTGGTGCCGCGTCTCCTTGTCCTTCCTCGCTTCTTCTTCCACTTGGACTCTCTCGCGCGCGTGCAGCCCCTCACTCACTGCTGCTCCGTTCCCATATGCCACAAGCCCAACGTCACAGTTGCTTTTCACAGTGGATTGAGAGTGTAACTGTGGGTGTACCACGAGCGTAACCTCGTGTAACCCCACGTTCAGTTCACAGTTTGACTTTGAAAGAGAGAGAAAAATGGCAAAACGGAAACCGTAACCCATTTGTAACCTCTTGAGATCGTCAGATGGTGGACCTGAAAAAGCCAAAACAGGGTGGGACTTTGTGTGGTTTACCGTCCATAAACAGGACATTGTCAACGGGCAGAGCCATGAGAATGTGGATGCTGGCTGACTGCATCGGAACTGATTCAGGAAAGAAAATGGTTTCTCAATAACACACTCAGCCGTGTGCGTGTACGTGCGAGCGAGCGTTTGCTAATGCAGCACCGCTGCCTCCACGCATAGGATACTATATCACTCACAGGCTTGCCTCAAGACTGCGATCTGCTGTGACCTCCCTTTGTCGAATGCCTCGAATGATTTCGCTTCAACGCCACTCCCTCGACTGTTTCTGTGGACGCCAGCCAGCTAGTCAGTCAGTGGACTCTGAAACCACTGACAAACTCTCAAGAGTTCGTGGCTGTCGCGAAAGAAACACACCATATCAGCCGATCACAACGTTTGCTGTTGGTAGGTAGCTCAACATTCTTCTTTCCCTACAATGGGTTGATGATTTCTCGCAAGTTCAGTCGAGGCTCCTGGAAATGTTCGATTAGCGGCTAGCGGTGGAACTCAGCGAGTTCGCTCTGGTAGTCCTGCACGATGCCGCCAAAGCGCTGGATGCACTCGAGGTGCGGGAAGTAGTGCACCGAAAACTTGGCACGGTCCACATTCAGCACGTTGCCCTCGAGGTTCACCACGCGATTCGGGATCTCAATCGATGTGTCAGTCGCCTGGTTGCCCCTCTTCCTCTTCTTGCTACTGAAGAGCGACAGGTGACTCACCTCTGCGCCGCGCACGTACACGAGTCCTTCTTCCACGAGCAGCGAGAGCGCCTCCCTCGTGTCTTGCAAGCTCAGCAACTTGTCCATCTTGAGGTACACGCTCTGCTCGGTGATGCCCGGGGCCATGATGATGAACGAGAGCAACTTGCGCTGGATCGAGAACAAAAACCGGTAGTTCGTGCTCCCGTCCATTTTCAGCCACGGGAACGACAGCGTGTCCTTCTCACCTTCAAACACCACGCGTGGGATCGCGCTGGCGCTGCTGCTGCCCACGAGCGAGAAAGGGCGGAGCAGCCACACGTCCCCGTGGTCCTTGACCACGTACCGCTGGTCAAAGTACGCGTTCACGCAGAGCAGTGTACCATCATCCACCAGAGTGTTCAGGCACCGACCGACTGTCACCTCCGAGGCCGAGGCACAGAGCTCCTTGTCGATTGTAGAAGCTGCAGTTGCTGCTGAATCGTCGTGCATGTAATGACGGAGCCTGATCATCAACTCTGGAAGCGAGATCCCGGACTCCCCACTGGCCTTGACGAGCTCAATCACAGTGTGCTCCAGCATGTCCTGGGATTTCTTGCGCCGCTTGAACGGCATGAACGCGATCGTGCCCAGTCCTTGGTTGTCCTCTCGCTCCTCCGTAGAGAACGCTTCAAACTGGCGCAGCTGGTCGCGGTCCTCGAGTGTCACGGCGTGCATCTTGGTCTCCACGTGCCAGCTGTCAATAAGCAGCGACGGCTTCTTAAAGTTCACGTGCTTGGCCAAGTGGGCCGCGAATCCCGAGCCGCCCTTCAGACTCTTGTAGTTGAGGAACCGCAGGTTGCGTTTCCTCGAAATGATGATCGACGCGCGTTCCTCAGGGTCCGTCACGGCGTCTTCGTCATGGTCGCTCATAGGCGAGTGAGTCGCGATCAACGAGCACGTACCCATGATTTGGCACCCGAGCTCCAAAGCGCACTGCCCCGGGGTCGCATTCACCGGGAACTCGGCTTCAAACAACTGGTCGGGGCTATGCTGGTGACTGTGGCTTGTGATTGCACCACGCTGCTGCTGGTGATGGTGGTGTGATGTGGTTGTTCGAGCACCACTGGTAGTAACTGCACCGGAGTTTGTGATTTCCTCGAGCGTCGAGTGGATCATGCTCTCGTGTTCGGCTGCCTGGCGAAAGAGCCACAGCGGGTACGAGAGCGTCGTGAGCTTGAGGAAATCCTGGAGTCGTTGACTTGTAGTGTACCCGCGCACTCGCTCCTTCTCTGTCGCACGCACGATCCAGTTCTTTAGCCACAGGTATCGCCAGACCAAACGGATTTCCTGCGCCGTCCAGAACGAAATGAGCTCTTCGGCCACCAGCGGGTGGTACTCTGCCTGCGGGGACACGACCATCATAACCGCGCGTCGAAAGAGTGCCGTGAGCCGCGAAGACTGCAAGATCATCACTTCTTCGTCAAAGATCCCGCTCGGGTGCTCCAGTAGGATGGCTTCGCGCTTCGCCTGTTCGAAGAGCAGCTTGGCCGCGGGCTCCATGAGCTTCTCCTTGAGTCGCTTCTTCACGTCGATCCGTCGTTTACCCAGTTTTCGGGCTATAGTCACTAACCCAAAGCCCGTACGCGACAGCGTCGGGTTTCGGAACGCGACCGTCTCGGAATCGCGCTGAATGCCCTGTGGGATCGTGATTTTCCAGCGACTTTTGCAGTTTTCAATGAAAAACGTGAGCAAATTGCGCTCGTTCTCTTCTGTCCAGTGCAGCGAAGCGGAAGACACCGAGGGGCTCTTGTCGCCCCCGGCATCCCCTTCTCCTTCTTCGTGATCGTCGTTTTCGTCCTGGCCTCTATGACGCTGCTGCTGTGCTGATTGAGAGTTGCTGGTGGCTGTTCGCCTCGCGTTTCGATGGGGTTTGGCATTCGATTCACCGCCGTCATTATCTACACTGTTCTTTGCTGGTACTGTGCTCGATGCTGCCTTGCTGTCCTTGTTCAGACGCCGCTTGACACGCGGCACGTACGATTTGGACACGATCCCGTTCCGCTTCTCAAAGCGTTTGCTGTTCGAGGTCGACAGCGCTCGATCATTTTCATGTAAACTCCCGTCACCATCAGCACCACTTCTACCCTCAGGTTTCGTCTGTGGTTTCCGTGTCGATTTCTGGATCCACGCCAAGATCCGCAGCATCCGTCTCGCCCGAGTCTTCACAGGCTTGGGCACCTCACACACCGCAGGCTCGTTGCGCTTCGGCTTGGACACCTCCATGACCATCTGCTCGAGACAGAGACACTCAAGCGCTTCCCAGTACCTGTCGACGTCGCGTTCACTGTCAAACGCAAACCGCAGCGGCAAGATGTTGGAGAAGCTGTAGTTCTTCTCGGTCGTGCCCACGAGGCGGATCTCATGCAGCTCGTTCACTCCTTTGCGCTGTTCCCCACCACCATTAATGGCACTACCACCAGCGCCAGAAAGCTGCTGCTGTTGATCTCCTGGCGGGTAGAAATGAAACTGGCGGTCTCCGCTCTTGTCGTCCAGTTGGATCTGTGCGCGGTTCTGCAGCTTGAACAGTCCGCCGAGTGCATTGTCCTTGAGCGCGCGCGAAAGCACGCCGTCGCGACCGTCCGTGTACCCGGCACGCAGGATCTTGATCAGACTCTTCATGCCGATCTTGTGCGGGTTGATCAAGTCCAGGTCCGTGAGCGTGCCCAATACTTTGGCCGTCCGCTGGGACTCGTGGCTCCAGATCTTGTCGCGAAGCGCATCTGGGAGGTCGCTAAACAGCCGCTTGTGCGCGACCGCGTCTTCGACGAGCGCCATCTCCGACGGGGTCAGGATCTCGCCGCCAGAGAACACCAGGATATACAAATGCACGGGCATCGAGTGCAGCACGGTCTCTCTCGAGAACACCATGCCCCCGCCACCAGCATTAGCATTAGTACCTGGACCTTGGTCGTCATCGTCGCCGCCCAGCGAGAGCTCGTTCACCTCATCCCGGAACTGCTGCTGCTTGGTGCTGTTCTCGCCCGCATGCAGAAAATCCCACAGGAACTTGTGAAACACCTTGCAGCGGTACATCACGCCGTAGGCAAAGCCCAGTTTGCGGTACTGGTGCGTGTGCATGCCGGACTTAGCTTGACTCACAAAGCGGTGGATCCGGTAGCTGATCTCGTGCGGCTGTTTGTCGGCGTCTAACGTCGTCAGGGTGTTCGAGGATGATGCATCAGCAAAGTTCACAACGACAGAGTTGTTGGCTTCGTTATCAGTAGCGCCAGCAGCAATACCAAGAGCGATTCGCTCGCCTTGCCTAGCAAATTGTCGCTTCACGCCTCGTTCTCCAGTAGGCTTGGCTTGATGGCGGTTTGCATTAGTACTGTAGCCACCAGTACCAGGTCCAATGATACCGCTGGCACTGGCACTGGTTCCTCCTTTCTCGGATCCTTTAAGCAGTAGTAGACCAGTGGTGGCGCCATTGTCGTCCGCTAAACCTTCCAAGTCGCCCAAGACGTCGTCATCATCCTCACTCTCGACCGAGCGCATGCGAATCACCTGGCTGCGCTCCGTGTTCTGGTGGATGCGGCGCAGGCGCTCGTCTCGACAGTAGTTTTTCACAAACTGCTGGATAAACTTTTCGTCGTTCTCGAAACCGGGGAACACGACGCACTTGAGTGCGCGGAACTTGGTCGAGACGTTCTTTGCAGGCAGCGGCAGCTGCAAGAGCCGCAGCAAACCTTCGCGCTCGAGCTCCTCGGCGATGCGCGAGATCGACCGCGTGTCCACCATCCCCACTGCCGACGACGACGACGCCGAAGTATGGTGATGGTGGTGGTGATGAGGCGACGGCGACAAGAACGATAGGAAACCACTGTTGCTGCTACTACCACCAGATTGACTAGCGGCTTCCATCTCAGCGACCAGCTTCTCCATGGCAAATACGCTGGCACGCAAGGATGACAAGCTGATGATCTTCTCCAGCACCAGTCGATGCAGGATGTGGTTGCGACGGCGCGACCGCGTGCCGTCGACCTCATGGCCGCCCAGCGCGTCCTTGAGCGCCAGATTCGCTCGGATCGAAAACACGTCTCCCTGCTTCTTGCTGTTAGTGCTGGTGTCGTCGGCGGTGGCGTCCACGACTGCACCATTTTCCATCAGTAACAGCGGCTGACCATTGCTACTATGGCTCTGGGTGGAGAACGACGACGTGGGTACCGAGTTGACGTACAACCGGAACGCGCGGTTCTTCCCAAGGATGATCGTCTCGGCCTTCAGTCCGTAGGTGCCCGCAAGGATGCTCACGAGTTTGTAGGGCAGTTTACTCCCAGGGAGCACGATCTGGTTGCGCATCTCCGTGATCGTCGCGCCACGGTCGCCGCTGTCTTCGATCAGGCTGTAGATCTGGCGCAGGAGCCCCATTTCCATCACAATCCCGCGCTTTCTATCCGCAGAGGACAACTGCTGCTTTGCGATGAGCGCCTTGGACGGTTTGTAGCGGATGCAGTTGAGGATCTTGGGCTCCATGGTGTTCTTCTTCGTGGGTCGGAGCACGGCCTGGAAGAGCTCCAGGTGGTAGTGCTCGTCCTTTTTGGCCTCCTGCATGATGTGACCCCGCAGGATCTCGAGATGACGCTTCTGCAGATTCAGATCGCGCCCCATGTCCGTCAACACGCACGACTGACCGGGCAGGTTCTGCAAATACGCCTCGGCCGCCGCGCAAATGATCTTCTTGCAGGCCTCGTCGGACTCAAACTCGGCCGACTCATCGTACATGTGCGGCGCAAAGTCCGCGGCAAAGCGCGGCAGGTGGATGATGTTCAGACGGCGCATCATGGGCTTCGCGACGATCATCATGCGCTTGACCACCAAGTTGTACGAGATGAGCGTGTCGAGCGCGTTGTGCAGACGCTTGACCGACCCGACGGCAAAGAGTGCGCCAAGCCCCGTGACCGTGATCCCGAGGACTCGCGCGCGCCCCACGGCTTCGAGGATGGCAAAGTGCTCGTCGACCAGCTCCGCCATGATCGCCCTCACGGGGATGTTGAGCGCGCGGAACCGCAGCTCGTCACACGCAACCACCACCAGGATCCTTCCAGTAGTACCAGCAGCTTCGCTGTGGAAACCTCCGAGAAGCGCGTCGTCTAGCGAGATGGCTTCAATCGCGTCGGGTGACAGGAACTGATCACCTTGTCCTTCTTCTTTGTTAGCAAGTATAGTATTAGCTCCATTGTTGTCTGCAAATGCGTGCGGCTGTGGATGTGCAGTCAGCTTGCGGTCGCCTTTACTCTGCTCTTCTGCGACGTACATTGGTTCGCCTGGATCGATCTGCATCGGCGCGGCATTGCTCTGCTCTATTGCAGATCCGTTCTCTATTGGCGTCTGCTCTGCTGCTTGCTTTGCTGCTGTCGGCTGCTCCACACTGCTACCGGTATTGTTACTATCGGGAGAATCGTGTGGTGCTCGCATCCGATCACTAGATGATGCGATCGCTACCACTTTGCCAGGAGAATATCTGTCGTTACGATTGCTATTGATGGTGATAGAGCCGATGGGGCGTTTCCGCTTCTTGCCGATGAGCGCGGGGCTGCTGGAGAGCTGGGGCTGATCCTGTTCGCCGCTGCCATGGATACCATTATCACCATATGCACCATTGGCATCACCACTGCTGCTGCTGCTGCTCGTGACTGTGACGGTACGATAGAAGAACTGTAGCACGCCGTGCGCGTGCTGGCGCTTGAGCAACTGCCACATGTGGCGCCGCATGCCCACGTCGCTCCAGGAGTCCACGTGCGCAAAGAGCACGGCGACCGCAACGCCCGAGCGTCCCTCGAGCGCGATGAGGTCCAGGCATTGCGCCGCCAGCGCCTGCGGACGCACGGGCCGCGCGTGGCGAGTGCCGGGAGCAGGATTCGAAGCCATCGCCATTTCTCTTGGGGCTATCGTAAGAATAGCTTTTTGGGGCCAATGTTTTATGACATGCTGTTTGAAGGGTCAGCTTATGCGATATGACAGGATCCAGAATAAGAGTCGACTGTTGTGAATTTACAGTTGTGTTTTGTATTGAGCGATAGACAGAGCGATTATTTTTGTTTTGACCAGATAAACAGCAGAAAAAATGGATCAGACCAATTTAATTTGTCAATATATGGCAAATGTACCGTATATTAAAATAATTACTACCCAATCTGCACTGCGCGTGGCAGGAGCTTCATTCGAGAAGAACTCTGCCTTTGTTTCTCTCCCTGGTGAAGATATCGCCCATCTATTTCTAACCAACCAAAATGGCAGAGTTTCGCTCAAAGTGCCCAAATCGCCACTATGGATCTCCTGTCTGCATGAATGAATGAGAGGACTTGTTTGTACATGAAGACTTTGACGAGTGCAATGGCGTGCTTTGGTGGTGGTTGCATGTGGGAGGGAGCCTGCACAAGTCGATCGATCACTCACAAAAGTCTCAGCTTATTTGGTGACTATCACTCTCACTTGAACATCACGAACACCCAACTCAAAAACAGATTTGCACAAGCGAAAAGCTCCACTACACAAGGACAGACAGACACATGGGCGACGCGAACGTGTTCACGCGCTTCCGTTTCAACTCCAAGCGCGCGCGCGACGACACGCAGCAGCAGCAACAGTCAGAGCCTTCACCACCACCACCACCACCACCAGCCTCACTAGAACCGCTCAAGCGCGAAGCTTCGGTGGTAAGTAGCGATCAAGGCAGTCTCCTGATCAATGTGCTTGTGGGTTGATTTTCATGATCGCCTGTTGTCTGTGGTACTGTCACGATAGACGCCTGACGTTATCAGCAAGAAGCACAAACAAACGGCTGCTGCAGCAGTGAGGACTGTAGCAGCAGTTGGCACTTCTCAGGGGAGCAAGTGGCAGGAGCGCTGGCATGGCATCTGCAGTGACTGCTTTGCGAATGGCGTAAAGTGTACCCACCACAAGGAGGGATTGCTACGCCTGCTCATCGTCGGGCACAACCCGTCCGACCACGCGTGGAAAAGTACGTTGTTGCTGACTAAGCACTGTGGTCACATCCACATTGACTCTCTCTCACACACACTGTTGCCCTTCTCATCATTGCCATCGTCAGGTGGGTTCTCGTACAGCAACCCGACGAACCGCATGTGGAGCCTGATCGTCGGCAACCTCCCACCGCTTTCCTGGAACGGCATCTTGCCCGCGGACACGCCGGTCTCCATGCAGAACGCGATGCCGTACCTCTTCGGTGTCGGCTTCACTTCCATCGGCTTGGAGGTAGGTACATGGATGATCTTGATATGCAACCAATCGCTTTGATGTCATGCTAGGGCTGATTTGATGCCGTGTTGTCACTGCTGATGCTGTGCTTTCAGCCAGGAAATGATGCGGCAAAGTACGGCAAGGCGACGAGTAAGTACCCGACACTCTGTTAATGATGCTTTCATAGAGCTCCAGATGGTGTTCGTGCTATCTACTATCGCATACTAATCAACGCACTCAAATCTCCAGTGGTGCAATGGAAGAACGATTTCTTCCGACGCCTGCGAGCGCATGCGAAGCGCGTCTGTGAGAATGAGCACCGCAACAGCAACATGAAGCACGACGACGCTACACCTGAATCTTCATGCCCACACAATCACGGTCCGCTGCTCATCGCGTTCTCGGGCAAGCGCCAATTCAGCTTTCTCTTCTCACCGCCATTGTCAAAGGTATCTGCAGTACCCACCATCAATTTCACTCGTTCCTCTGTCTTGTCAAAACCAATTTTCCAGTGAAAGTCACGATGAATGACTTTGTCCTCCCACTTTGTCTATCTCAACAGGTGGAGAACTACGGAAAGCAGACGCGTCTACCGCAGGATTGGCCGCATGACTGCGTCTCCGGGAGCGAGGTGTGGGTGTTGCCCAGCTCCAGCGGCCGGTCAGCGCTCACGCACGAGCAGCGGTCCACGCCGTACAGACAGCTGGCGGAGCGTCTTCACACGATCCCATGGCCGCCAGCAGCAGCAGCAACTCAGGACGGCATCAAGAGCGAGCTCACCTTCGCCCCGGAGTGGACTTCAGATGAGTCTCTCATTGTGTCAGACGTGAAACAGGAGCTCTCTCGAAGTGATGAGTGATCACTGAGTTCGTTCGCCTTGCACAATCTACCATCAACATGTCTATTTGATTCTGTCATTTGGTCCAAGCAATACTTCTCATCAGAAAGGCCCATGTATCCGTTGTAATAAAATCTTGGATTGATTGGTTGTTCTTGTTGGTTGGTTGGTGGGATTTCCTACATACGCGGCATAGCTAATAGAGAGAGAAAAAAATAGTCAGACCTAGCGACACGAGTCAGTTGTCTTCTTTCCTATCATGACGAGGGGATGTAAACAAGGCGCTTCGTCGTGCTTCTAATGCGCTCTCAGCACCTTGAGGATCTCGGACACGGTCGGCCGTCTCGTTGGATCAAACGAGAGGCAGCGAGTCGCTAGATCCTGGTACTCGGACGGCGCCTCCTCCGACGGCTTCAGCTGCAGCCGCTGTGCGCCAACCTCTCGAGCGATATGCAGATCGCCTAATGTCGGTCCCATGTCGGTGATGATGTCTTCAAACGGCATCTTACGCAGCGAGATCTCGCAGAAGATCACCCCCAATGCGTACACCTCGGCCGCTCGCGTCATTGGTTCGCCCGCGAGCACCTCTGGGGCGCGCGTGGCGATATCGCACTGACCGAAGTTCAGTACCGGCACGACGTGATCCCGCACTTTTCTGCCGTAGTCAAAGATGTCGAGCTTGCACACCAGTTCGTTGTTGCACAAGATGCTCTTCGAAGTCAGATTCTTCGACACCAGGTTCGGACGGGTCGAGTGGATAAAGTCGATCGCGGTGCACACGTCTGCGCTCATGCGAAGTCTGTCTTGCCACGTCAAGTCAATATTTGGGTTGCGCAGCACCGACCGGAGGCTTCCTTTCCCCATGTACTCGACGACGATGAGAAGGTCTTCAAGCGCGGTCATGCTCGTGCCGATCAGCTCCACGATGTTGCGATGACGGAACGGGATGTAACTCGCGATGATCTTATTCACCTCGCGCATCGAGATGTGCAGCGAACGGAGACTCACGCGCAGCGCCACCACAGGTTCGTCTCTGTACTCGCCCTTGCGCAATCCGTGGATTCCGAGCTTCTTGCCCAAGTGGATGACTTCTCGACCAAGGTCCAAATCAGCAACCCCGCCTGGGGTCGGGTTCGCGACTGGAACCTCTTCCAGTTTCGGTTCAAGCTTACTAGGTGACAGCAGCACGTCCGAGTTCTCGTAAAAGCTGGATCGCGTGTCGCCACTGTACGACGTCGTTCGTCTTCTTTTGCGGATAATCAAGGATCCGATCACCACGATCACCACACCACACACCGACAGGATGACGATGGCTGAGGTCACGAGCTTGTTGGATGACGGGGCGGTTCCGGAAGCGGACGTGCTGCCGCTTTCGGAGCCATCCGCGAGGCCCTTCCTTCCACTTCTGTACTCGAGATCTACTCAAAAGATTCACGAACAAAACACATACAAAAACGTGAGTAAAACTGGTCAAAAACAAACAGCGCAATAAAAGTAAATCATGCAGCTACGCAACTGTTCTCACCGAAGATACAAATGGGCATGCCCTTGTAGTCCTGTGGGTCATTGCAAACTGCGCTCGTCGAAGAGGCAGAAACCCCTAGAGTGCTCACAAAATTGTTGTTTTCATTCACAAACGTGCGGATGGCCTTTAGCTGGCCCAATTCAGCAGTCGTCAAGAAAATCGGGCGCATGATCGTGTTGCCTTCCAGCGTGCTGCTCGCATCCACACACAAACAACACAAGAAGCCGTATCCGTGAGTCCCGCACTCAGGTTTACCATACCCAGACTCAGCATAATGGAAGTAAGAACTACTCACAGGCTCGACAAAGGAGTCTCCAGGTTAAGAAGGAAAGTGGGAAAGTTCGTCAAGCTGCTGCCACGAAACACACTGCAATTTGGAACCAAAGAACAAAACAAGGAAAGGTTAGTTGATCAGCATCACACTTCACAGCAAACATCCTCCTCAACAAGACAGCAGAGCACGTACGCATCCGAGATCTTCACTGTTTTGTTCACGTTGAAATTTTGGATGGTGCACCCGTCAAACACTCTGTTTCATCCCACACACATAAAGAATGCAGCGTCAGTATGCTTGAGGTTCTTGGATTTCCTCATGAACACAGCAGGCAGCAGCAAGCAGACACGTACAGCTGGGTCAAGGTCGTGGGGTAAGGAAGCCACGTCACTTCAACGAAGGTCACGTTGAACTTGACCAATTTTCTATCAAGACAAGAAGAAGAGAGGAGGGGATCGTCAGCATCCACAAGGAATGGGAGAGGGGGTGCTGGTCTGATCAACTGATCACGTACAATGTCTCGAGACTCGTCAATCCTCCGAGCGACTGGTCCTTGAACATAAGTGTCGGTCCGAATCCCCACGTGGTATCATGCTGAAAAAGCAGGTTCTTCACCGCTGCGGCGGTCTGGTCAAAGTCCACGTTCAGCTCCAGGTACGTCAGCGTCGGGGTCGTGGCTTTCACAGCAGTCTCAAGGGTCGCGAAACTCGTGTCCCACGTGTTCAGCGTCCACTCCGAGGGGGTCTTGATCGTCTGGAGCTCCACCATCAGCTTCACGTCCGAGCCGTCGTCGTTCACGTGCACGATCTCCATAATTGAGTTGTCGTCCGTCGACTTGGCATTCCGCTGGAGCACGTAGCCAGTCGCTGTACTTGAAGAGCTGGTCGCTGCTGCTGTTCCAGACGTCACCACGCCGGCCGCAGTACTCGCCGTCGACCCGCTCGCATTTGTCGCCACCGCCGCCGCTACTGTCACCGCTGGTGCCGCTGTGTTCGTCGAACCTGTAGTACTTGTAGTAGGTGCCGTCGCCGTGTCCTGTGCGTTCGCCACTCTTGTCGCTAGCAGCGCCACCGCCATCGCCACGAGTGTGGACCGCATGCCGCCTCGCATGCCGCGGCGCTTCCGCCTGCACGTCGCCGTCATGTGTGTCTCTGTTGTCGCCTCCATATGCAAATAGACAGAGAGAGAAGAGAAGCCCGCACGCACTCGCTCGCTTTCTCCTGTGATCGGAATGGAGGCAGAGTGCGGGAGTGAGTGACCGAGTGATCGGACGACGATCGATCGTAACCCAGCGGCGGCGGCGGTGTGGATCAGAGGGGATTTGGGGATGGGAGGGGATGGTTTGGTTAATTAGGTTAGGGTGGGAAAGCCAAAACACAAAAACACAAGCAAACAAATGCCCAAGAAAGGGACAGAAGACACAAAAACCAGTCAGTGCGGAAGAATTTCACTTGGTATTTGTATAGGAACCGAAACAGTGTGGACCACACGTTGAAAGGCACCACTTTTGTTTTGCCCTTTCCTCAATAGGGATAGGGGTGAAAGTTCGAACATGGTTTTAAGTCAGTGCTTTTGGTATACTAAGCGGAGTTTTCCGGAAACAATGCACTGATCCAAGAGAGTGATCGTGTGATTTATCAGTAGGGCAAGGGGAACCACATTGCGCTTTTGAGACAAAAACGATACACATTCGATTGATCGATCTGCCACACACACTTTTTTTTGCCTGTGTGTGAATGAACTTTACAAGTATGAAGAATAGAGAGCCGTACAGTACCGTACCTGTGCGATGCGAGAGCAAGCAAGAAAGCAGTCATTCATTTGTGTCAAGACAACCGAGACGGCCGGCCTCTTGGCTTCTAAGATGTATTTTTTTTCAGCTGCGTTTGATGATAACGCTCTTTCACTGACCACAATGGTTCTCTATAATAGGGTGCTGCTGCAACCAGCTCAACAAGCAACTCAGAACCATTTTGATACCCTCCCTTCAAAAGAAAAGGGATGTTGTGGTGTAGCGAACCGGAGCCATGCATTCCCCAACCTGATTTCACTTCTTCAGTGAGGTTGTTTCCTTCCCACAGCTTTTGAAGGTGGCAAAACAATGGACGACCGTTTGATGCATGTTGGATCTTAAAAAGCGTCCACTCTACGTAACTCAAGGTAATGGTGTGATTTAATCCCTAAAGAAGTGCAGTTTACCACACACAATCATCAAAAAGTGCATATCAAGTCATGCTTTTAGTAGATCATAACCCTGCAATTAACTGCACTCTCGCTTACCAAGTAAAGTCGTAGGAAGAGACTTTTCTGTTGCATGCTCGTCAGCGATAACTCGTTGAACGCATGCCAGAGCAGCGGGTTTTGTGGCTGGAAAAGCAAAGCGGGGCTCCAGCAAACAAACAAACGATCGATCGAGAGGAAGGAAGATCGAAAGTGAAGAATTGGGAGCATTTGTGAAGCCAATTCTGATGCAACATCCTCGTCGTTCCACTGCAAAAGGACGATTTACTGTGCGCTGGGGGCACAATCACGTGAAAGATTATGGCCATGGTTGATTTTTGAGGTCGTTTGTATAGCACTTTTTCTCAGTCAAACACTCTTTTTCAGAATGCGAGAGGAAGTGGCGCAGTTTCGCGGTTTGTGTGGCCTCAAATGGCTGCCTCAGGCAGAGCGCGCTGAGCCACAAAAAATGACACCAACCAGTTCCACTTTTCCTTTCTCTTGCCCCAAACACACTCACGCACACGCACACTCGCCCAAAAACAAAAAATGAAAACAAAGCAAGATTTCGAAATCCACAAAAGGTGGTGGACAAATTCGCCCTTTAAAGCGGTATCTGCTAGCATGGACACGAGGTTCAGCCGCTTTAAAGAGCGCATTGGACATTCATTGAACCAAATCATTCAATTCGTTGACTGCAAAGCCGTCGAATGTGAAGTGAACCTTTTGTTCCCATGTGTAAGCAGTTGATGTTCTACCTGGTTTTGCAAGCGAAGCGAAAGCCCAAGCAAGTCGTGCAGTTGAGCTCCTCTCTCATCACTGAGTATCTCTTCACGAACTGGCGGATGACAATGAAGCGCACGAGTGGAGCAATCTAAAAGTAAGTCTATCACCGTGACCAACTATATTATATAGGTTGACCATCACGCCCACTGAGGAACGCAGTTGTGCTTTGTGCGCTTTTAAGCGAAGTTGGCTCCAATTCTTGCATAAATAGACATCAATATCTAAGAAGATACATACATATGACAGTTATATCATATATATACATAAACAGACATGTAGACTCTGGAAGATATAATTATAGCACAAGGAAGGTGCTATATTCGGGTTGCGTGCGGTATCCACCTGCACCATCATGCCCATCAAAATCTACTGGGCAAGGACGCAAGCAAGATGCTACAGATGAAATGGCTCGCGGCTCTCGTCGCGACCGGCGCGCTGTGCACGGCGGCAGGCGTGGCGATCGGCCGAAGAATCTACAGCAGTAGCCGCAGTGCTGACGCTAAAACGACCGAGCAGCTCATCACGGAGCTGCAAAAGGAGGTGGAGCGCCAGAAGAAGCTACGCGCGCAGGAGCGCAGCGGTCGCACCAACGCCGAGCGGGTACAACTTTCTTTCTGATCTCAGCGTAGTAATGACTCTGTTGCAAATGATTTGAGTGTTGATGTAGCCGCTGATTTGTCTTGGTCCCTGTCTGCACTTTCTAGGAAGCACGCGAAGCGATTCAGCACGACCAGGAGGTGAATGGCTACAACTTTGACGGCATCGCGCACGTGCAGTCGTGCTTTGCCGAGCGCCGCGGAACGCCGCGACAGGGCGTACTCGTGCCGGATGCGCGCGCGCGCATTAAGTTCCGCACGAACATCCCGCCGGCGTCGCTCGAGTGCCTCGACCAGTTCACGCATCTGTGGGTGATCTTCGTCTTTCACGAGAACACGAACGTCGCCAAATCTGGTGCCAAGAAGGCTTCGACCTTCCCAGCGAAAATTGCGCCGCCACGGTATGAAGGGGCGCATCCATCTTATGTTCGTTTCCTGCTCTGCCCGTGTTGGCATTCATGCTGATCCCTGCACTTGCTGTTGTTGTTTGCTGTTGTATCATTAGCCTGGGCGGGCAGAAAGTGGGGCTCTTCTCGACGCGCACGCCGCATCGTCCAAACTCGATCGGGTTGTCGCTCGTCAAGATTGATGCGGTCTACGGACGCTACATCGAGATCAGCGGTCACGACCTGGTGAACGGTACGCCTGTGCTCGACGTGAAGCCATACATGTTCGCAGACTGTGTGCCAGAGCACGTGTGCCCCGAGTGGGTGAGCGACAAGGTCGACCTCGAGCGCAAGGTCGAGTTCAGTGCCGAGGCCACACAGGGGCTCGAAACGATCATTCGTCAGCAAAAGTCCAGGTTCTACAAACAAATCGACGACATCCAAACTGCGATCAAGCAAATGCTCGTGCTGGACATCCGAAGCGTGCACCAGGGACGCGGGCACGCATCCGAAGACCAGCTCTTTCTCTGCCGATTTGACAACGTGCAGATTGAATTTAGAACGTTAGAGGACAAGATTCTAGTCGTGGCGTGCACGTACTCACCTACGAAATAGAAAGAGTATCGTTGACGCCACATGCTTCCGTTGAATTTTGATCATGATCATTGCGCTCGCTCCCTTCGTCAATCTGCTTTACTGGGTCGAAGCAGGAGCTGACGCGCGCTGAAAGTACGTCGCTTCTGCATCCTTGATCTCTTGGTCCAACTCCACCCACGATTCCGGGAAAAGCTCACCGGATATCACGCGCTTCGCCATCTCCAATTTCGGTTCCTTGTGCTTCGGGTTGTTACACAAATCAATCGTCTTCGCCTGACCCTTCGTCTCATCACTGCACCAGGAATCGCACCAGAGCCACTCCTGCGGTAGTGAGAAAATCTTGATCTGGTGCTGTGTGTAGTTCGGCAGATCTTGATCCAGGTTCGAGAGCGAGTTTGGGTCGGCACTGAGTTGGTCGTACGTCGCTCGGAGCATGTCACCAGCTGCCATCTGACGGAACAGAGCGAGGTCGACGACGTACAAAGCACTGATGTGGTACGGTCGGCCGCGGAGGTGGTCCTTCCAGTAGCCTTGACGCCAGAATTGGAACCCCACATTGCGCGAATCGCAGAACGGCGTGTACCCGTACGGAGCACCCTGGAGATCCATCTCCCACAGTTCCTTCAAATCCGCTCGCACAACTTGATCAGCGTCAACGTAAATGATCTTCTGCACGCCCAGAGGGAACAGTACATCCAAGAAAAGAATCTTGTACCCCCAGATGATGCGCTGCTTCTGGGTCTGCTGACGCAGCCAGTTTGGCCACTTGTATGTGACCAAGCGAATGTCCATGCCAAACTTCTCACGCAGCGCTGGGATCGACTGCTTGAAGTCAGGCGATAGGAAGTTCTCAAGCAGCCAAAAGGTGACCGGGTTCTTCGTTCGCTTCAGCACACTTGACATCATGATCTTCAGGAATCGCTCGTACAAGTGACCAGACGCCAACGAGAACACATGGATGGTTTCGCCACTTCGTCCGCGGTTGACCACAGATTCTGGAGTAGCAACCACAGCTGATGCGTTTCCACCCTTGCCTTGCTTGCCCTTCTTTCCAAGAAGTGACAGCATCGAGCCCCAGTATGAACCGAGAAGACCTGCATCCTCAGCAATCGGCTCCACATCACCTTCACCAGTCGACTTCATCAGCTCCTTTGGATCCAATAACACATCGTGCTCTCGTCCCTTGCGCTTGCGCACCAGAAGCTGGGCAAGACGCGACCCGAAATCATAAACCTCCACAGGAGTCCTTTTCAGTGCCTCGTCAGACGCTGCATCAACAATTTCGAAAAGCTCCGTAGCTCTGCCTCGAGCAAGATGCAGCGACCAAACACCAGGGGTGGCTTGCAGCTGGAAGTAGCCCAGGTTCTTCATCACCAGAGTATCACGGTGCATACGCGTCGCACCAACATCGCGCTCGAGGACTAACTGGAGACCGTTCGGCGGGGTGTACATGTCGAACGTCTTGTCACGGCATTGTCCGTACACGAGCAAACTTTCCAATCTGAAAACAGCACTTTTCGTTGCCTTCACGTCAACCGGACTGTCTGGGTCCACACGGAGATTGTCGAGATCTTCCTGCGTTTGGTGAACTTGGACATTCCAGGCTTCCGGCGTCTCGATTTTCATCGTCAAAATGGGCTTGATTGGAAGCTTGCGGAATTCGACACTCGGGGTTGCCAAAGACGACGTCTTGTCGAACAAATACCGATAGAATCTTTGCAGAGGGAACTCGGCGTAGTCGGTCGCTGGAAGTAGCACGACCTCGACCGTAGCATTGAGCTGGTTGTGAAGCATCAGAAGCAGCGAGCTGATCATTTGCGTCGCTTCGGACAATGGGTCCAAGTAGGCAGAGACTTTCAAAGCAGGGTCACCCGGCAGACGGATAACAAGCTGAGATCCTTCCAGCTCCAATCCTGCAGCGCGATCAGTCTTCTTGTACTTGTCAACGAGATCACACACCTTGACAATGTCAAGACTGACCTTGTTGGCCTCTTCAACGGTTAGCTTTGCGCTCTTCTTCACGAACGCTTTCCCCACTGCTTGACTGCGGTATCTTGAGTCAAAGCCAGTTAGCGCCGTCATATCTTCGTCCGAGATTGAGTTCGTGGGTAAATCGATTGGGTAGCCGTTGATGTAGAGTCGAGCAAGGTCAGGCGCAGAGGCTCCGTACAGGATGTTGCTCAACTGCTGCAGTCCAGCGTTCTTCGCTTGGCTAGAAGCGCTTTCAGTCGGAATCGTTTCGAAACCCACGAGCTTCTTCAGCTCTGCCATCACAGTGTCATCTTTCATCGCCTCTTCACCCGCGATCTTGCTCAAGATACCGTCCAGCTTTGACTTCATCGACTCAAGTGTCTTTCCGCGAACAATGCAGCTCAGTGCGTCCATCACAAACCGAAGAAGAACTTCTTCATCGGAGGTACCAACAGCAGAAATGATCGACGCCATCAGCTGTCCTTTCTTGTTTGACTCAGCATCTTCGCTCGAGCCAAAGCGAGGAACAACGCCAACACGAAGTGCTTTCTCTGAGTCTTCAAGCGCAGCCTTCACACCTTGGTAGACGTGGCCAGCATGAGCTGGGCTGCCCAGATCCGCTAAGAACAACAACGTTTGCTTCTTTGGAGTCAAAAGAGACTTCGCGGCGTGGAAGTAGTCGACATGACTCTCCAGAAGACTCTCGATCTTCGCATCCGAATCATGAGAGAGCAGGTTTTGCGAGGATGCGGATCCTTCATCGCTTTTGCTGTCGAAGATCGTAAAGTACGCCGGGACAGTCTCTTGTGTCGCGAGAAGCTCTTCCACCAGATCAGCATCGTTCTGAAGCAAGTCGTTCCGCGCCATTTCTTGGTAAAGAGCCTGGTCGCGACCCAAATGCCCCATAATCTCGCTCTGAACGTCGATATCTTTTTGAATCACGCCATTGAACAGTGAAGACTCCAGAGGCAGGTGCTTCTTCTGAATGTAATCCGTCATACTGAGCACCAAATCATCGTGAGCGTCACCACGGAGCACAGAGATCGCCTCTTGCTCGAGTTTTGCGCGAGCCATCAAGCCAAATGTTGAATCAGCGTAGCAAGTCACGAGATGCTTCACGGTTATGTCGGTAGTTCCTTCATCCACCACACCTTCAATGAAGGACGAGACGATTCGTCCCAATCCTTTCTGGCTCGCACCTTCTTCTTTAGCTCCAGCTTCGTCATCCTTGGCTCTCGCGAGGAAGAGTAGTTTTGCAAAGTGCCACGCGTTTGCACGATCTTCCATCTTGAACAGCTTCCAGTCTTGAATAAGCAGCTCTCTCTCCTCGCTTGTTTTCGCAGCTAGCAGCTCCTTCGAGGAAATGAGCAAACCCCATTGCAACGGAGCTCCACGCATTCGCATAAACGCGATCTGATTGAGCGCAGTACGTCCATTGCTCGTCATCGGATCGAAGACAAGAACGTACTCGTACATGTTCTTTCGGACGAATATGATGTTCCACGCAGGGCGTCTGAGCTGATCCACATCATCTGGCCACTGCGCTGTCTTCGGGTCATTCTCGATATCATTGAGGTAGAACGGAGCAACTCCGTCTGATGGACCACGGATATGGATACGGACGGCTTGTTGCGCTTGGTTGGATTCACGCACATGAGTCAACATCGTGTTGAGCTCAGATTGGTTCAACGGCAATGCAGCCAGCTTCTTCGCAACCGACCATTCCTCCTTCAACGTGTTCATGAAGTCGAAAATGTTGAAAGATCGCTGCGTTGGGTCGACAGCAATACCGTTCAGCAAGAACTTGTTCATCAGTCCACTCTGAACTGCTTCCCCATGACGAAGTTCGATTTCCTCTCGAAATTCGTCGGACAAAGGCTTGCGGGAGAAAGCCAGCTTCTTAGCATGCTTCGGGAAGTCTTGTGAAAGAGCCTGGAGTCTCTTCAGTGGGTGCTTCGCATCGATGATGTCGCGAGCAGCAGCAAGTCCGAGATCTTTCAAGTGCCACGCCTTGACTTCTTGGTCTTGGTTGTCCTGCTTCACCAGCGAGTCGCGGAACTGCTTGATTTCGCTCGAGAGCTCGCCATGGCGCTGCAACAGCACATTGAACAGGAATCCCTCGACATCTTCTTCTTCCCCTTCTTGATCATTTTCTTCTTCATCAGCGAGATCACCCGCGTCGTCGTCTTCTGCATTCTTCTTCGAGTCATCGATAGTCTTGTACTCCATGTTTTTGATATCGAGAGCCACGCCGTATCCTTGCAGCAATGTATCCAGCGTCGAGTTTTTCGCAAAGTGGCGAGTGATGTACTGAAGTTGGTTCGATTCAGCCAGAGCTATCAGCTTGTTGTGGAACCCGTAAAACTTGTCGGTACCGATCACACCGTACAGGATCGCAGTCTTCTCCACAGGAGTTGGCGACGATTGCGGGTACTTGTGGTCGACATCCAGCTCCACATCGTTCACTCCCACCGCAATACACGTTTCGCCAGACGTCTTCTCACCGGCGAGTACAGCGTCCAACTCACTCGCAGAGCACGCCACGGCTTCCACACACTGTTTTTCGGAGTAGAAGACGGCCCACGTGTCAGCATCAGCACCGCACGGGCGCACTCCCGAGTCCAATCCAAGCTGACGGTACATCTCCACTTTCACAGAGTACGTTCGTGTCGCGAGCATCAACTCCAAAATCTAGAAAGACGGAAAAACAAATAAACCAGCAGTGCATCCGGAGAAAAGGTCAGAAAAGGCATGCATACCCGTCAAATGGAATCAAAGCGTGGCTGCCACGTACGTTCTTTGATGCAGGCGCCACTTGCAGCGCCTCCTGCACGGCAAACTCTGCGAGCGCGTCCACATTCGCACTCTTCTCTGCGATCGCCGCTGTCTGCGACTTCAAGATCTCCACAAACTGCCAGAAGAATGCCGGGTTCTCCTCTGCGAGAAACTCGCTGTCACACAAAATAAGCGCGCGCAATCACAAACACACATGCGCATACCGGTGCATACACATGAGCACCGATGGTACATGCAAGCACTGAGCATAAAAAAGGTGCATTTCACATGATGCTACCCAAGCGTATCACGTGACTGTACCTGGTTTCAAGCAGCGGGAAGAACGGGGAGCTGGGCCAACTGGCTGTCAAATTCGCCGACACGCCGCGCGCACTTGCCTGCGGGAGCTGGGACGCGAGCAGCAGCGCCGCTGCAGTCATCGCGCTCGAGATCCACGCCGCCGTCCGCATCGAGCTCGCTCACTTGTCTGGTGCTGTTTGCTGTATTTCCTGAGACTGACTGAGTGTGTTCACGCTCGCTTGCTTTCCACTTTCCACGCGGCCAGCGCTGGGCTTCAACTCGAGCCCACATTATTCTGTCCGATGCTGTACACAGCTCTTTCTAGATTTATTATGATAAATGTATTCAAATGGCCATTTAGAGCGGTTTGGGCCAAAACGTTTCCAGATGACGAAATGTATAGTGAAATTACCGGGGTTCGCTGACAAAATGTCGCTCGCGGTACTGGGAACGAGCACTTAGCGGACAAATTATCCTGACACTGAAACAGATACGCTCTCTTATCAATGTTATTTAACGCGTTTGGCTTTCTTGGGAGACAACACCAGCAGACAAGCACCAAGGAAAGCGGAAAGCGGACGAATCGGGTTGGGAGCGAGCGAGAGATCTACGGACGTGTGTGCGTGTGTGTACACAGGAGAAGACCGAGAGCGCCATGAACGCGCACCGCAAGATGACGCCCAAGGGCCAGATGAGCAACAGTGGCATGGGGCCCGCGATCTCGCACCTGCCCATGCATCTCAAGGCGCTTTTTGAGCCGAACGCGCCGCTCGAGTACAAGCCGAAAATCGTCAAGCGCAAGATGCCGCCGTACGAGGGTGTGGCCACGTTCGCCGATCAGGTGCGCATGAACGCGTGTACTGCGTTGTTCCGTGTGTCACTATGCGTGCCTTATTACTGACTGGTATATTTTGAACGTGGATTGTAGTTTGAGACGGAAGCGCCGCCGCCGCGTGTGATCAGTGAGACGCCGAAAGAGCGACGCGATCGACAACAAGCCGAGAAAATGGCTGAGAACGACGCGAAAATGCAAGCTGAGCGCGAAAAGTGTGCGTTGTCTGACTGAGAGATTTCCGATATTGTCGAACTGCTCCCAGCAATTCGCTATGTGATACTTATTAGCGTCTTGTTATTGCTTTGGTTAATATGATGATTCAGGGGACCCGAATGCTCCGGACGAGCGCAAGACTGAGGATGCGTACAAGACGCTCTTCGTCGGCCGTATCAGCTACGAGACGACGGAGAAACAGCTGCGACAGGAGTTTG
Organism: Globisporangium spinosum; assembly: GCA_023335535.1. NCBI lineage: Eukaryota > Oomycota > Peronosporomycetes > Pythiales > Pythiaceae > Globisporangium > Globisporangium spinosum. The sequence goes on from JAADVN010000032.1 coordinate 43,109, forward strand.
AGCAGTGGGGGCCAGTGAAGAATGTGCGGCTCGTGGAGGACGAAGACGGCAAGTCGCGCGGCTACGGCTTTGTCGAGTACGAGAACGAGAGCGACCTGAAATCAGCATACAAGTACGCGGACGGCAAGAAGATCGACGGTCGTCGAGTCGTGGTGGACGTCGAGCGTGCGCGCACGGTCCGTGACTGGCTGCCGCGCAAGTTCGGAGGCGGCATTGGCGACACTCGGAAAGGTGGCGCCGACATTAACGTCAAGTACTCTGGAAGGTGCGTCACGCTATTAAGCCTTGAATATCTGTATGGTGTTGATTTTGTATGTGGCGCTTAATATGGTGTATGACTGCTTGTATGGCTTAACAGAGAGGCGATTGGCGAGTTCAAAGTTGGCGGGAGTCGGGACTCGGGTCCGGATCCAAACGACCGGTACCGTCCGCGCAGAGAGGAGCCACCGCGTGATCGAAGTCGTAGTCGCGATCGCGGTGGCGACAGAGCACGCGGGGACCGCCGCGACCGTGAGCGTAAGCGCTCTCGCTCTCGTTCGACGGGGAGATCTCGCTCGCGTGAGCGCCACCGTGGGGGTCGCGACCGCTCGGACCGCCATCGCTCGCGCGACCGCGAACGCAAGGGCTCGAGGGACTACCGAGACCGCCGTTAGGAAGAGAGAGAAGAAGGAGAGGTGACAACAATTAGTGGGAGTAAGTGGTGGTGGTGGTGGTGGTGACAGGTCACGAAATAGACTCATGGTGTGCACGCTCTCTACTTCGTTTGCTCTTTGTTTGTGATTAACCAGTTTCGAAGAATCGTCGAGGGTCGAGGGAGGCAAGCATGCATTGCCAAACGCGCAATGATAGCTCAAGGGGCTGTGTATTTCATTGTTGCTGACACAGGTAGGGCCAAGCGCACCCGTCCCTGTGTTGGCAGTGCGCTGCTCCAATGGTTCGTCAGGCGATCTTTTGCATAAAGTCAAGCACTCGGCATATAAGAGACTTATCTCGGCAATACCCACACACGTCCAACGGAACACAAGCAACGCGCGAGCACTTGATTGATTGGCATACATACATATGTCTTGTGGCTGTTTATATTTCTTTCGCTTGTGTGTGTTTATTAACTTGGTGTGGATCTACATCTGTCGAATTCCCAAATATTTACGCCGCATTTTCCAACACGAGAGCAATGCCCTGGCCGCCGCCAATGCACGCCGAGCCGACCGCGTACTTCTTGCCCGTACGCTGCAGCGCGTGCGCCAGGTGCGCAGTGATGCGCGAGCCCGAGGCGCCGAGAGGGTGGCCGAGAGAGATCGCGCCGCCCGACTGGTTCACGAGGTCTGGGTTCAAGCCCAGCTCCTTCACGCACGACAGCCACTGCGCAGCGAACGCCTCGTTGATGTCGAAGATGTCGATGTCGTTGATGGTCAGGCCAGCACGGGTGAGCGCACCGCGGATCGCTGGCACTGGGCCGATGCCCATGATCGTTGGGTCGACGCCAGACACCTGGTAAGACACCACGCGCGCGAGCGGCGTGAGGTTGTGCTGGCGCACCGCGTCTTCGCTCGCGAGGATGACCGCACCAGCGCCGTCCGAGATGCCCGACGCGTTACCGGCCGTCACGACGCCGTCCTTCTTGAACACTGGCTTGAGCTTGGCGAGCTTCTCGAGCGTCACCTGGCGAGGACCTTCATCGGTGGTGAACTTCTCCACGTTGCGGCCGACCTTGACGTCCATTGGCGCAATCTCCGCGTCAAAGTGGCCCGCAGCGTTGGCCTTCGCCCACAGCGTCTGACTGCGCAAGCCGAACTCGTCGCACTGCTCGCGCGTGATGCCGTACTTCTCCGCCAAGTTCTCGGCAGTGATGCCCATCGGGGTCTTCGAGTACGAGTCCGTCAACGCCGACCAGAGCGTATCCTGCAGGTTCAAGCCAGCGCCGAGGCCGACGCCGAAGCGCGCCTGGTTGCCGTACACCGCGAGCGGCGCCTGGGACATGTTCTCCGCGCCACCAGCGAGCGTGATCTCGGCCTCGCCGAGCAAGATCTCGTGGATGCCACCGATCACGGACTGGAAGCCCGAGCCACAGAGGCGGTTGATCGTGAGCGCAGGCTTCTCGATTGGCACGCCCGCCTTGAGCCCGACGTGGCGGGCGATGTACGCGGCGTCGGCCGAGGTGTGCGCCACATTGCCCACCTGCACGGCGTCAATGAGCGCTGGGTCGAGCTTGGCGGCGGCGATCGCGGCCTTCGAGGCTTCCGCGCACAGGTCCGTGGCCGAGATGTCCTTGAGCTTGCCGCCGAAGCTGCCGAACGGCGTGCGCTTGGCCGCGACGATGTAGATGTTCTTGGCGATGCCGCTCATTGTGTGCGTGTGCTGCTGCTGGGGGCTCTTGAGGAAGGAAGGAAGGCGCTTGTCTCCGACAGCTCCGATTGCGATCTGTGAGTGGCGATGGCACATGCAGGCTTTGCCTTGCAAGCTTTGAGTGAGTGAATCTCTTCACATTGGAATGAAAAAACCTTGCGGGAAACAACCTTGCTATATCAATTTATATAGTGTAGATGAAACGAGTAAAACATTTTTAACGGAAAGATCGGCAGTATTCATTTGTGGTAAATATAATATTGTACAGTTTATTGGATCTGAAACCGCCATTTCTCGTCAGATGCCGACGTGAACGAACGTGTTGAGGTTGCATTCAACTTCAAGATGGACGAAAATGTATGTTGACACACCACCAACCAACCACACATGTTGCGAAAGGTGTGATTACAATGAAGAACCGAGAATCGGGCGGCAAGAAATGCACACAAAGGAGTAGCAGATGTGCACACAGAGGAATAATAGTTCGTTCATTAGCGCTGTTTGCTATTGGTCGGTCATCAGCAGAGTATAGCAATATGCGTACTCCCAAATGCCATAGGAATCCCAAATCCATTGAGCACCTTGCGAAAGAACGGACATCGCTGCCATCAGCTTCGTGTTGTTGTTCGCGCTTGCCCTGCTTTCTGCTTCTCTCTTGGGCCAAGAGGCTGGATTTTTTTGTTGTTGCTATACCTAAATACTTTCTTCATATGACGTCAATTTATTCGGCGGTTCCAGCGGCTGATCCGAGTAATCGAACGAGTCGCGTCGACGCTTGCGTCCAAAATTTTGTCGCTCGATTTGCCACGCGCGCGCAAGCTCGCTGAACTTGAAAAGCTTGTTCGTCTCCATGATCTCGGCATTCAGCGCGCGCGGGTAGCTGCACTGCGTGAACACTGCGCCGCTCGTGATCGCAGTCGCCGGGATCGACATGATGTCGCGCGCAAGCTTCGCGAGTCCTGGGAATCGCGTTTCGTTCGATTTCCACCACAGAAAAGGATCGGATCGCTTGTCGCGAATCAGCGTCGCATCGAAGAAGCGGTCCACTTCATCGCCATCAATCGAATAGTCCGGCATACCCTCGCCAATGTCGAGCAGCTTCTCAAACGTAGAGTACGCCGAGCTCGTGTCGTGTCGCGTATGGTCGTCGTCGTGGCGGTGGTCCGAGAGCGAATCGTACACATTCTTGCGCAGCATCTCGCGGAGAAACTCTTTCTTCTCTGACTTGTCTACCGATTCGTTCGAGAAGCGCGGGTCGAGGATCTTCGCGAGTGCAAAGTACGGCGACGAGTGCTCCGTGTGGTAGTTCTCCAGGCTTCCTTTCACTTTCATACACACCGTCTGGATCTTGGTCGCCGCACTCGCAGTAAACTCGGACGCAGACGCTGCAGTGCTTTCACAATGGCTGATGATCGCTTTGCAGAGATTGATCGACGTACTCAGCGAGATGTGCTTCTGGTCGCTCTGACATGTTGCCAACTGCATGCATTTCTGTAAGAATGTCGCAACCCACACCAGCAAGTCCCACTCGATCTCTTCCAGCACAAAGATGTTCATACCACTCGATGCATCGCCACACAGTGCGTTGATCGTATCCTTGTGCTTCGCGCTCTCGAGGATCATCGTGATCGTCGAGCGCCAGTTCTTCGGGGAGTCCGTGTTTGGCAGTGGGTCCGTGTACTGCGGCAGCCCCATCTCGGTCGTTCGCAGCGCAAAATGCTCTTGACTCTCGGTCGCGGACTTGAGCAAGGACAGCAGCGATCGAAGCTTGACGATTTCGTGGCGGATCTCCTTCAGCGCCGAGAGCACGCCGACGTGGATCAGATGCCCTAAGCACGTGATGTTCCAGTGCGGGCTGATGTTATCTATTCCTAAGAGCACTTTGATCTTCTCGCGCAAGAAGCCCATGCCGACGGCCGACTCATTCGACGTTGGAGTCACGCCACACAGCAGCTTGTTGCCGATCCCCCAGTTGTTCTGCAGCACGTTGTAGAGCAAGTCGGACATGAAATACGCGTTGAACTCGGGCGGACACCCTTCAAGACCGATCTGGATTGTCTTGTACTCCCACTCTGCGTTGATCCAGTGCAGATGGATCGCCATGTAGCCTTTGTGCACCAGATTCGACCACGTGTCGCACGAAAAAGTGATTCGCCCCACTGCTGAGCGAGCGATGTACTCGCTCACGCGTGTGAATAGGTTGTAGTACTTGCGCTCCATGGTCTTGAGCAGCGTATCGGCAGGCGGAATCACAGGTTTCGCGCCGGACGCAGAGAGCACTTCGATAAACTTCTCATGCTGCACAACGCCAGGGTCTTGTCGGTCTTCGATGATCCATTCAATCAGGCAGCCGGTCAAATTGCGAAGTCGCTGCCGCTTCACACCTATACAAAAAGACAACATTCGGGCATTAGGACACCATTAATTATGCACCAAATGCGACATCTCAACATGCAATAAATGCAAACAAGGTATGGAAATAAGGTATGCAAACAAAACGCACCTCCACCATTCTCGTCAAACGTTGGCACGAGCCCTTCAGCTTTCTTCATCACGGGGCTCTTCTTGGCGCTTCCATTCAAATTCGTGGCGTTTTTCTTGGGTTTCTTCGCGAGCGCTGAGCCATTCGGGAACTCGCTGTGGCGCTTTGCGTGGCGCATCATCGACGACGTGCCGTGGCGTGTGCTGAAGATCTTGGCGCACACGTTGCACTTGGCGGAGTCGATGATGCCGTCGCGGAGCCCGCTGCTGCACATGGGCGTAAACGTCTCCCACACGACGCTCGTGAGCTTCTTCTTGCGGGCCGCCTCCTCCTCAAAGGGGATCTCCTCCCCCCGCTTCATCGTGAGCTCCGCGATCGCGTCAATCTTGACGGCTTCTGTTAGGTCGTCCAGCTTGCCTGCTTTGTCCAGCCAGCCACCCGTGAGCGGGTGCGCGCTGACGCTTCGATCTCAGCTGTTTATAATTCTTTTCGGGTGTCGGGGTAGATGCGGAAGCGCGCGCGTGAACGGCGACCAGTGCGAGTCGAGCCAAACGAGCGAATCACTGGCAGATGGATACAGCAGGGACACAGATCGATGAGATAGATGTCCTTAAACGCCGTGCTCCTTCGAAAAACGAGAAATCACTTGGCGTTTGTATCGAAAACCGCAAACACGCCACGAACCTTCCAGAGGCGAAGAGCGCCGAACCCAAGACAAGCAGCTTGTCAATGCGGATCCTCTGATGCGCGAGAGCACTCCCACTTGCACACACACACACACGCACGCACACGCAACGGCACACGTACGTACAGAGAGCGGGTCGTCCAGCAAGCGGCGGGGGCTTGCGCGTCGACAGACAACAACAACAACAACAGCGCTTTGCTTGCAACTCAAAAAGCACAGGCAGGCTTTTGCCGAATGCGGGCATTTTTCAGGCCACCCACTTTTCCACGAGCGTAAACCCACCCGTTGCGCATAAACCCGACCCGCTTGACCCGTGACCCAAATAGGATGCAAACCCACCCACCCGCCACTTTTATCCCCATTCTTGAGCCAATTTTGAAAATGGATGGGTGGGTCTGAAGTAGATATAGATTTTATTGACCTGACCCGTTTACGAGGGAGGAGGAAGAAGAAAGGAAAGGGGAGTCGTGGATGGACGGGTTTCCCAACTGAACGGTTCGGGTCGGACCGCTCGGGCGTGTATGACGCACGTGGACAACGCTTGCAAACTCTTAGAAACTCTTTCGCTGAGCTCACTCACACACCAACAACAGCATGAGAATATCAAATTACTCATTATATGTTTGTTTGCACGAGGGTTTTAACAGTATCTTAGGCTCACGGAAATCAATCTCATTCAAGTGAATAGTAATAGTTACAGAGTTATAAAGCGGTCGTCCGCTTGTCAAGTTGCCTTCAAAGCCTAGATGGGTACACTGTACCAGCTTGCAAGACAAAAAGGGTATTTGGACCCAACACTTAAAACCTGACCCACCTAGGTGAGAGCAAATCCCAAAATGTGGACCAAATGAGCGATGATAGCCCAAACATGGACACATTCCCAAAACATGGGCCTTGCTCTTTATTTAATGTGGCGCACACCAATTAGTCAGGTGAAATCAGGATAAGCCGAGCATTCACATCAATGTGACCTCATGGTAAAAGCAAAATGCGATAATCACTGGTTGTATACCACGACAGAAAATGCCGTGGGCTGCATGGAAAGCTCTAAAATTCCAGTCAAAAGCACAGCTGACAACAGGTGGCACGAGCGCAAAGTATATCCATTTGATGAAAAAACTACTACAGTGCTGGCCAATGCTATGGGGACACACACTTTCTGTGAAATTTTTATCAATACTTGCTATTTGAGGCTGAAAATTGGCCAGAATGAAGCTATTAGAAAACGCGTTCTGGCAGTGCTATCCATTTGTTGAGCAGCACA
>JAADVN010000033.1:0-49840 GCA_023335535.1 Globisporangium spinosum
CCACGAAAGAGAGAGAGAGAGAGAGAGAAAGAGAGCGAGAATGAGAGTCACTCGCACGTCTTTAGATTTAGTCGAGCAACAACAGCCACATCCAATGGTGCGTATATGCGCATCAGCCACCACTCACTCGTGGCCAAAGGCGCCAGATCCACGTATAAGAGGATGATGGTCCTAGACAGACGACGCTTGCATGATGGCACCGTATCCAAGGGGGTAAATTGACCACAAGTAGTAGCAGTACCGCCAGTATTCATACGAGGTGATGCTGGACAACCTGCAGTCGGTCGCGCACTGGTTGCTGGCGAGTGTGAGTGCAAGTGTGAGCGTTCTATCATTCTTGCTACACATCCTAACGGTATTGTAAGCATGAGTCACTCCCTCGTCATGCTTGCGAATAAGGGATGATGAGCTCTGGTTCCGTTTGTTTCCGATTGACAAGGGCTGATGGCGAAAGAGCGAGCCGCGCTTTCTGGTTGTGAGTAACACGCTTAACGCGCAAATGGCTCGGCGCTCGCGCATAATAACGAGCGCACGCCAGTCTTCAAAGCTCCAAGCGGATGGTGGTATACATCCGAGTATACATCCGTAATGAGCGCTGGTCAAACAAGACACAAAAAAGTCCATTCTGACGTTTCGAGCACCATTCAACGATCCCAGGCCCTCAAAGCGCTTTTGTTGGGGCGTCTAAGAGTGAAAAGGTAACACAACAGGCAAGTTACACTTTGTGTCACACACAACATCAAGCATTTATTATATAGGCTTGTGTATTATACGCATGTATATTTGGCAGTTGGCTGGAAAGAATCTGTTTTCTTTCGCTCGAAATGTGCTGGAGACATTTCGAGCGAAAGAAAACAGCTCTTTCTTCTGGTGCGATTGGCTTTTTGTGGACGACCAGCCAAGAGCCAAGAGACACGAGGAGGAGTGAGACGATCAAGGGCCGCTTCAGCTCGAAATCCAGCCACCTTCTCAATGGGTTGACATTTTGTGAGGGCTAGAGAAACATGAATAATGGATTTGGTTGGGAGGACGCAGTTGCCCAGACCGCCCTCACCCCTCGCGTCTCTCTGCCATTTATGGGGGGGGGGTGGACATTTGTATGGGAGTCAATAATTTCTTTTGGCGGAACTGGTCAAAAACGAGTATACGATGCACTTTCCGGACGATTGTGTGATCTCTCCCACCTCGTTATCCGGCTTGCCAATCGGTTTGCAATCTCTATGGCTGGGTTGGACAGTTGGTAGAACACCTTTTTGGTCTGGATAAATGAGATAAATTACAGCCTGGAGATGTGGATGAACTGAGGGAGCAAGTTCGATCCTGTTGTGTTTTCTACAAATGCGCCAAACGACAGAATTTATGACCATTTGCGCAACGTTATGTCGCTCTATGGTAATTTTTCCCCCTTTTCAATTGTCGCGCGACCTTTATCTCCCACATCCCACTAACGTAACGCTTCTCTGGTTTCGAAAGCCTCCCTAGGGCGAGGGGTAGTCAGTCAATCTTTTCGTTTGTTCGGTATGGTCCTGTCTGTCTCGGTCGCTTCGAGCCTTTTTGTCTGGCGTCCTGTTCTGTGTTGCCGCGGCGTCTCTGTCCGCTCGCGCCCAGGTCCAGGCCGCAATCCCACAACAACAACGCGATTGCTCGGTCCGCCACTCCATCTCTGTCTGCAGGTGTCGAAGCCCCCAGCCCACACGCACTCACGCACTCGGTAGGTACAGTAGAAGCGCTCGTGGCCGCTCGACATGCCCTCGTGGTTCCACGTGCAGCAGAAGCAGAACCCGCACTACCCGCAGCCGCTGGCGCATCCGAAACCCCCGCCTTCGTCACCTTCGCGGAACAGCGCCGACGACACCGTGTCTGCGTACCTCTTCGCCACAGACGACCCCAGCCAGACGCACAGAGCCACGCTTCTTAGTGCCAACACCACACGAGAGACGACGATACCCATGATGGAAGAGCCCCTGCCTGTGGGCCTGGGCATGACCGCCGGCGCGCATGACGACCACATGCGGCCAAGCATCCTCGAGTTCCGCTCCTCACGCTTCTCCCGCGTGAACCCGCAGCGCGCGCAGATGCTCGCGGCCATGGCGCACGCCGTCAAGCCGCACATGATGGACGCCACGAGCGAGGACGGCGACGGCAGTGAAGACGGACGCGAGAACTATGGCGACCACAGGAATACGATGAAGAAGCGGAGTGCCGCGAATGGGCGAGACAGCGACCGCGCGAGTCGCACGTCGTCCACGCGCACGACCGAGAAGACGAACGCGGATGAGGACGAGGAGACCGACGACCCGGACGGCGAGGACGAGTTCGGCATTTACGAGAACGACGACTACTTTGATGCGACTGGCGGCATGAATGGCGGCGGTTTGGATGACGCAGACGAGAGCGCGGACGAAGGGTCCGAGTTCCTCTACGGCGACGACGACGACCTGCTGACATGCGTCATGTCCATGCCGTTCTCGGCCGAGGTGCCGCTGCTCGAAGGCGCGAACGAGGATGAGGTCGACCACGACGTGGATGCGATCCTGTGCGACCCGAGCCGCCTGCCGCGCACCATGGTTGTGGACGAGCACGGCTTCCAGCTCTCGCGCGAGTCGCTGCTCGTGTCAGCGTCGCGACTGAACCGTGGGTCGCCCACAGCGCCGCTCAAGACCGGACTGCTGTTCAAGCAGGGCTTTGGTTTGCTGAGCAGCGGCGGCTGGAAAGTGCGCCACGTGGTGCTCACGAGCGCCAAGATCACGTTCTTCCGCGAGGAGCAGGGCCGCAAGCGCGGCGAGATCGACCTGACACAGTGCTCGCCCAAGTCGGTGGAGATCATGCCGCGCGACTCGGTCTACGATGGCAAGCACGCCACGGTCTGGCGCTTCGCCGTGCGCAGCAAAGGAGGGCGACGCGTCCTGCTCGCCGCGTACTCGGAGGTCGAGATGAAGGACTGGCTGCGCGCGCTCCACGTGGCGCTCGCCGTGCAGAGCGGCGCCAGCATGGGCCGCTTCACGGACTTTGGCGTTGTGCCCAGCGGCACGTTCCTCGCCGATAAGAACGACGGCCAGCTGCGGTCGTCCGCCAACTTTCGATAAAGTATGATAGAGAAATGGAGAGAGAGAGACCAAGCAATACAAGTACCAAGAACAACGTCCAGGGAACGAGAGAGAGTGAAGAGAAGTAAGTGGGAGTGGCGTACATGACAACAACAACGACAGGAGATAGCAACGATTTTGTGGGAGACAGCGCAGCAGCAGAGCCGCCGCATGTAGGAGAAGAAGAGAGCGGACGAACGCAGAGAAGGAGGAGAGAGCAGTCGGCCCCTGAGAACGAGGAACGAACGCGTTTGTGGGCGGATGGTGGTTATGAGCACTTTACCAACAAAGTCAGCCAACACCAGCCATTCAGTCAGCCGTGCTCTTTCTGTGGAGGAGGGGGAACGAGAAGAAGAGTGGAGGAGCGTAGAGCAAGCAAGCAGCAAAGCAAAAGTGAGTGTGTATGAGTCGACGACAAGTGGAGTGGGGAAGCGAGCAAGAGAGCAGCTTTCCGCCCGAGAGGAGGCCGGAAAAGATCGACAGTAATTTAATTCCAAACTCTCTATATATTCAGGAATGTGTAGTGTGTGTGTGCATGCGTCTGGTATTCATTGGCGAAGACGCTTTGGTACTGTCTGGGGGCTTGATATACTTGTATCTGATTGTGTTTGTGAGTGTAGCTCCTGGCTTCTTGGTTGGATTGGTGGCGAGTATATGGAGGTAGGCACTTGCGTTTATCGATAGCTAGAATTGGCTGCAGTCTCTAATCCTTTGCGCTTTGTGGTTGTTCTGTGTAGATATAACTCAGTTCTTCAGTCCTCGGTGCTCAAGGTCGCAGGCACTCAGCTCAGCATGCTCAGCATGAAGACCGCGCAGAGCACGATGAAGACCAGGTCCAAGTGCTGGCTCAAGAGCATTTTCATGTGCGTGCTGGTGTCCAAAGGCGCTAGCATAGGACGACGACCGCCTGTCGTCGTGAGCTTGTTGATTGACGATCTGCTGTTGGTAGTGGTGGTGTGGGCAGAGCTGCGCGAGGCCGCGATCTGCAGCTTCGTCGTCGTGTTCCGCTTGATGAGCACTTGCTGCAAGTTGATCTTGAGAAACTGGAACGCGAGTCGCTTCCTCGACGCATCGCGGCACGGTTGAAGTCCGTTCTGTTTGAGCAGCAGCAGCTCCCTTGGGCTCGAGGATGAAGACGTTGGGCTCTCCTTCTTCTTCTGGAGTTGGTGCATCGCTTGGTGGCAGAGTACGCGATCACGGACGCTTGCAATCTCCCGAACAGTGTGCTGCTTGGCTGCCTGGTCTCCATTCCCGTCAACTTCATCGTCGTCGTCAAAGTCGCTCAGGTAGTCAGCGCGACGCACCACCTTCGAGAACTCGGAGCCCTGATCGCCTTGCACGTCCTCCAAGTCGTCGTTCAATGTGATCCCCGTCGCGATAGACGCAGACGACGCTGCGGTGGACGCGTAGTCGAAGTCTATCGCGCGCCACTTGCGATTGCCATTGCTACTGAACCTGCTGCGAGGTGTGAGTGTCTCCAGCGTCGCCGTCGTCATCGCGTTACTGTTCTTGGCGAAATCGCTCTTGTAGTGGCGACGCTGGCCACCGGACGTCGTCTCGGAGCTAGTGTCCTCGGCGTAGTCAAAGTTCGGGTTCTCGTCTTTGAGTTAGTGAATTTCGTTGACGCACGCGAGCAGAAACTTCTTGCAGTGGCGGAGACTGAGGCTCTTGGCGCGGCCACTATCCTTCATAGAGCGGCCACCGCGCTTCCCAACTGCCAATGATGCTGACGATGGGATGTCGTCGTAATCGTAGACGAAAGACGGTGGCATGATAAACCCAGCTCGGTCGCTGTTGTTGCCACCGTCACCCTCGGGGGGTTGGGATGTCCGAAGCGGCGTCGAAGCGCGGGTCGTGATCTTGGGGAGTCTGGTGCTGCTGCTGCTGCTGCTTGGAAGGGCTGGAGGACGGCTCATAGAGCTTCTGGAGCATCTGCTGACACTCGTGACGCACCGACGGGTTCTCAAGCGGCAGTGCAGCCAAAGCCTGGAGGATCGGGATTGTGCCCTGGACGGTGTCCTAGTCCTGGTCCAAGAGTCTGAGCATCACCTGGATGATCGACGCTCTACAGAGACACACGCACAAGGCCATGTAACTGTTTCGTTAGAATGATGCGCTGGAGATTGACTATGGGGTACTTACTTAATGAGGTTTGCGCACTTCAGGGTTGCCATTTTCGCTGCACCGGAGGCTGGAGTGGTTGCTGGAGTTTGCTTGTTCGCAACTTCCTTTGCCTGCGGGACTTGCGCTCTTGTTGCTGGTTGAGTGTGCTGCGTGGGGCTCGCTGGATCGCTCTGCCACTTGGTCATCGCAGCATTCTTGAGGTGCTTCTTGATCGGTGACTTGGCTCCTGACGGGAACTCGAGCGCCTTGTGCTGAAGATTCTGCTTGGTCTTGGCCTTTGGAGGCTGAAGCTGGAGCGTCGAGGGCTTTATGGCTCCATTCTTCTTCACAGGAGAGGCTAGAGCCTTTCGACCTTGAGACTGCGGCAGCGGCGTGACCATCATCTTGCTCCGACGGGTGCCTTGTTGAGATTGCCTGTTGAGGCGAAGTTGCCTGTTGGCTTGTGCTGTTGCAGTTGCTTGGTGTTGCTGTGTTTCGCTTACTGGAGGTCAAGTTGGGATCTGAGAGAGGTCTAACCCAGAGGTCCCAATCACGCACATCATACGCTCAATGAGTCTGTCGTCGAGCTCAGAGCCGTGATCAGCAACGGTTGGCTTCCTTCCTAATTCCTCATCGTAAATCATCCATTGGGTCTGGTCTGAAAGAGAATGAGAGGGAGGAGGTTCGTACCAGGTCCCTAGGTCTCGAGGTCTCCTGGTTTGCCTCGGAAAGCCCCCAGATCCCGACACAGGAGCCTAAAAATACGATCTCACTCTCACCACCTTGCAACTTGGGAAGTCTTGGCTTGTTAGCTTGTTTAGTGGTTCTGTGGGCGATTAACTGATCAACCTGCGCTCGCGAATGGGCTTTGCGCAGAACAAATGAGCGCGGTAGCAAGCGGCAGCGACAACCAGTCGCCCCATGACGCTGCGGACGGCCTCCTGGACGCGTACACGCGCCGAGCAACCGGTGCCTCGACGCTCGACCTACTCAAGCGGCTCGCATATCCGAGCGAGGGTATTGCGCATGTATCTGAGCATGTGCGCAACGAGATGCTGATACAAACCGACGCAGGGCTCAACACTCAGCAAAGTTGCAAGGTACGGAAGGTCTTGTCTTTTGATTGCTAGTTTGCTTGTTTGCTTCGCCAACGTCTGATCTTATGTCACTCCTACAGACTTGCAAGCCCATGCAAGACATGAACACGCTGGGCGAGCGCCTGGGAAGATCTAAGGAGCGCTACATCCCCGGTAGACAGGGACAAGGATGCCCTGGACCTTGTGCTGCAGCTCCAAGCTCCAAAATCCAAACTGCAACCTGCTGTTCCCGTTTCTGACTTTGATACGGAAGACGCCAGGCTGCGGCACCACCGCCAGCAATTCGAAGAAGAGCTGCTTCACGTGACCAAGAAGCTCAACCGCAAGTACACCAAGCAGCTTTTCCCGCCGCGTACGCCGTCGCCCAGCAAGATCCACTCGCTCGCGGCGAAATGGAGTCAGGACCAGCAGCAGTCTCCGCGCTCATATCACGTCAATGAGGATGAGAGGTACGACATGTACATGGAGGGACGGTACGCGACGCAGACCCAGGTGGACTTCTACGCGTGCGACCCAGAGCCCCGCGACAGCACCAACAACAAGCACCGGTACAACGCCGCGCACACAAAGTACGGCAACGCGCTCGTGATGAACAAGAACAGCCTGCGCGGCAAGTTCTAGCTAGCCAAACTGAGCCTAGATCAACAACACAGTTTCAGCCTAGAGTTAACAAAGTAAATAACATTGAAAAGCATAGCTACCAGAATAATGCTGGGGAATTGGTTCTTGTCTTGGCCTGCTATTGGTAATACGAGCCCACGCGCGCGTTCTCCAGCAAGTGCTTGATGCGCTCGTCTTCAACCGAGTTCCTAGCCACAGACGGCGCGAACACGACGCGCTCTTCGAAGCGAGGCGAGAGCATGCGCGCGATGTTCATCGCCTCAATCGACGACGGCTGCTGCGTGATGAGCGAGTTGATGTTCTCCTCCTGGGCTTGGCACGCCTTGAGCTTCCGATCGCGGAGCCGCTTCGCCGCGAGCCCTGGGGCTTCGTGGCCCGCCATCTCGCTACACAGTTGTTTTTCCTGCTCTTGCTGCTACTGTAATCGTTGCGTCTGGAACTCTTTCTCGCGAGCGGAATGGATGCAGTCTTGGCAGCGACGGGTCTGTCGGAAGGTACGACAGTATTCATAACAATGTCAGGCTCAACATGACAATGTTGGTGTCAACAGTTCGATGAAAGACGTACTGCTTCTGCGAGCTCTTCCAGCGTAAAGCGCTTGATGTCCCCACTTTACTTTCAGTGCATATTTAGAGCTTGTTAGTTCATCAAGGACACCATTTTCGCTTTTTCACACGGATCAAAACAAATCAAACACAGGATACCTCGAACATTGGAGGAAGTTTGGCTGGTGCTGTCACGCCCTTCACTCCGTGGTCGATCCGCTTGGTCTGGCAATCAAACGGGTACCCGGTCTTCGTGGCAATCGCCAGTGACCGCTCTTTGAAAAGCTCTTCTCGTCTTCGCTTTGCGCCTCCATGGCGGGCACCTAGCAGACAACACGCACATGGAAACACAGACGACGATTAGCGGCATGCACATTAGGAAGCATCCCAATGACTGAAGCTTCACACAGCTGGACACTCACTCAGATGCGCCATTCGACTCTCAATTCTCACGCGCAGTGCACCCAAGCGGTGCGTGTGTCAGCTCTGTCAGGCTGTCAACTCCACAGCTCACGTTTGCCCAGAACCTTGGTGCTTGGGATTCATCAGGCGGCTAAATTTACCATTGCAGCAAAAGCGGCTCTTCATAATGATGGCTGTCGAATGGAAAAAAGATCTTGGGTGGGTGGGTCGCAGCAATAAATAGCAGCTTACGGGCGACGACTCTCCAGTCAGCAGGAGCATGCACCTTGAGAAAGGACAGCAGCAGCTCACCTCCCGCCATCTGGGTGTGTGTTCTCTCTCTCACTCGCCCTCTCTCTCTCTCCATCAGATGGCCACTGTCAACAGCAGTCGGTCGGTGGCATCTCCCGCAGACAATAATCGCGTCCTTTCCGGTCCAGCGTTGCGCTCAAGTCGCCAAGTCCTCCCGTAGCACCCAAAGCGAATCCCCGTCACTGTGCCGCCATCAGCGACACATTCAACGGGCAGACAGAGTGCCGCTGTGTGACAGGAGAGAGGAGGGAATCTTAAATCCTGTCCATTGGGTGCGTTGTGCGTCTGGTGGGTTACGCTCTCGTTTGTGCGCTATTAATACGCCCAGAGCGCGGCTTCTCCTTCTCCGTCGTTGGGTTCGATCTTTGAGGCGTCGTGGGCTCTCTTGTGTGTCTGTCTGACTGACGCTTGCAGCGTTCAAGAAGACCAAGAGTTCACAACACATTCGATTTCGCCGCACTGCACGACTTGCAAAGACAAAGACACGCACTCACGGCGCTCAGTATGGCAGCAGCATCTCCGACCTGGCGAACCAATCAGAGCGGGGCTCTCTGGGACGCAGGCAACTCTCCGACGCAGCAAGATCAGCAGCAGCACCAGAGCTTCTTTGACGAAGCCAAGCTCAAGCCCAGCCGCAATGCGAGCAACAGCAGCTACAGCGACAGCAACGGCGACTATGTGAGCGAACTGCTCGGGAACGACTGGGAACTTGGCAGCGACGAGGGTGATGACGATGACGACAGTGCGCAAGAGCAGCATGCCCTGGTGGCCAAAGTATCAAAGCTGATCTCTCAAATGTTCAACGCTGACGACCAGTTCCAGTCCGACGACGACTCAACAGGCGACAACAACAATCGAGAGGCACAAAACGAAGGTAATGAAGGCGAAAAGCCCCAGGATGCAGCTGCAATCGACTCGGAAAGACGCAGCAATTGTAGTTCGGCTCGGGAGCGTTTCTTGCAGACCAAACTCGCACAGGTGCTCATCGAACTGTCGACCGAGCAGGATAACCTCCATTTCGCTGCAAGTGCTGGAAAAGAACTCCTCGAGCAGCTCAATGAAGCGCAAGACGAGACCTGCGACCTGTGCAGCCAGCTCCACGCCTGCCAACAGCAGCTGGGAGTTGCTGAATCCGAGAAAACGCGATTGCAAGAACAGCAGAGCGCAATGGAGCGCGAACTGATGCAGTATCGCGAATCCTGGACCGAGTCGCACGTCAAGAGCAGCAATACCACCAGCAGCAGCGGTAGTTGCAGCCGAGGTCGAGGGGAGAATCCACCGTGGCTGAAAAGCGCAGCAGCCATCAAGGAAATCGATCGCGAAAGCTGTCAGCTTTGTCCACAACGCAGCAAAGACCTGAAAGTGGTTTTGAACGAGAACAATGAGCTCAAACGTCGCTGCCTGGAGCTTGAGAACCAGCATGGCAAGCAGCGCGTGGGCTTTGAAGAACTCCAACAGCGACACGAGAGGTTGCAAGCGACAATGAAGAAGACCAAAGTGCGCTACGATCAATCTCAGCGGGATGTCGAGTACGCGAATGCCCAGATCAAGCAGCTCAAGCTGGATCAGCAAGAGGCAATCGCGGCACGCGACAATCTCCGAATGACCGCACGACGCCTCCAAAGTGAGAACGACAACTTGATCCAAAAGCTCGAAGATCGCGATACGTTGATCTCTTTTCTGCAAAGCGAGAAACGAGCAACTGGCACAAACGCGCAGGTTCTGGAAAACCGAGTCTCAAACTTGCAGCTTGAAAATCAAGCACTTGTGTTGGCGCTCGCAGAGGCGCAACAGCAACTGGACGCCGAGAAGCAGCGTCAGAAGATCCCAGAACTACACGGCTTCGATCACGAAGACCAGCACAGCGAGGGGGCGATCAGTCTGCAGCAGCACGCCAGCGACCTGGAGCACTTGCTCGATGAAGCGCAGCGCGATCTCGCAGCTCTGAAAGTCGAGAACAAGACTCTCCGACGCCAACAACAACAGCAACAATATGCAAATGGCAGCCAAATAGCGCACGTGACAGCGACATTTCGACGCACAAAGTCCTTGACAACGACTTGTGCCGACATCTTGGCAGCAGACGAAGCAAAGTCGCTCTTGCGAGATGCTCAGGAAGTGGTCATCACTCAGCATAAACGGCAGCTCCAGCTTTTACAGCTAGACGCAGAGGGCTTTGACGTGGCGGGTCATGAATCAACGTTTTACCAAAGTCCTCTTTCAAGCTTTCGAGCTGCTGCCGTCTCGCCAATCCAAACCACTGCGACTGCTCCAGATATACTGACCGCGCCAGCATCAGCTCCAAGCGTATCTCCAACGTTCCTGCAATCAATCACCACACGCCGCCGTCACACAGTTGCAGACAATCACATCGAAGAGAAGGAAAAAATTGGAGAGCAAGAGCGCATGTGTCGCTCCACTCTCTCCGCTATCCCCCTTTTTGGTTCGTTTGGCTCTTCCGCTTCAGATGGCGAAGCGCAGCCGACTGGTGATAAACGACCAGCAGCCAAGTCTCCGCTCTATCTCGGTCTCTCGGTCATCGCTTGCGCGACCGCAGCAGCTGGCCTCCTCTCTCGACGGTAACGTTCTTGTATCCCCCTTTAAACAGATCGAATACATTTTCTTCGCTTTTTTCTTGTGTGCTTTGTGAATGGAGTGAGGCTTGAAATGTGAACGTTGTTGATCTGGGTCTGAATCTGTTAGCACCGCTGTCGTTTGTTCGCGTTTCCTCCACCGCGTGCCGACTGAAGAGGAGCCTGCAGTCTGTCGATGATATCAGGTTCTTTGTCGGCAGCGCCTCGCGCGTTTTCGTTCTGTCGTCTAGGCTGCGTCCTCTGGTTCAAAGGCGGTCTCGGGTTGGAATTAACGGCCATTCCGCGTTCATTTGGTCTTCCATTCAGTCTCGCGACCATTTCCACTCTGCGGTTGCCAGGATTGTCACTGAGCTGTGCGCGCCATCCATTTGCATTTGATGACATTTGAGCTCTCTCATTTGGTCTTCCGCGCTTGGCACCACCTTGCCGAACTGAGCGCCCGCTCCATGGCGTACTTGGCTCTTTGTACTCATCTTCAGACTCTTCGTCATCTAAATCACTCACTCCCCGCTTACGCTTTTCGCGAGGCGCAATGCCTTGACTGTCAATGCCATTTCGCTTTGTCGCGATTGTGTCGCCAGCCACAAACTGCAGAATCAGTCGCTCGGCACGAAACACTGCCGACATCTCACCTTTGACGACGCAGATCCGAGTCTCCTCTTCACAAGGAGGCGAGAAATGCGCGTGCGCATCAGACTTTTCCGAAATCTCGCGGATCAGGCGTCCGTGCTGCTCCAATAGAAAGCTGGAAATGCGAACCGGGAGGATGATCTTTATCGTGAGGTCAACGTCTGCCAGCACTGCCTCCAAGCGATTCTCGGCTGCAAGCTGCTCCAGCTCTTTGCGGACAATGTTGCATGCGACTGCATAGGCAGCCTCGACCTGTTTCTTGTTGCCCTGGATGTGCAGCGTTCGGTTCAGACTGCCCAGCGGCAGGTCCTCGACCGATGGGATCTGCAGTCGCGCACCAGTCTTCTCTGTGATTTTGCGGACCCTGTTGCCTTTGATTCCGATCAGCGAGCCCGCGGTTGAGTATGGGATCGCGAAGTACTGACCGCAATGGCTGTTGTAACCTGGTGATTCGGCGCGTCCGCCTGCTTTCTTCTCGATGATCCGGCGAGCAGCTTCGATGTTCTCGAGTGAGCCAAAGATTGTCACTTTGCGCTCCTTGCTGCCGCGCGGCATCTCGTGGCTTGGAGTGATGTGGATCTTCGTGGAGGTGCTGCGGCCGATGCCAGCCAAGATCTCGCCGCCAGTACCCATGACCTTGCCCACGCTCTCGGATGGCACGAGCCACTTGAGCGAACCATTCGCAAACCCGCTCGCGTTGTTACTTTTCTTCTGCCTCGAATTGTTAGGTGCCGGTAATACAACAAGGGAGTCGTTCATGCACTTTGTGATCGAGCTCTCTGGCAGCGGCGGCAGCATCAAATCATGAAGATCGGCGCCATTGTCCAGAAGCGGCGTGTAGTTTGGGTCCTGCTTCTTGATGCGATGCGCTCGGATCTTCTCGATCACGAGGTGCTGAGCGAGACAGATGCCCTTGGCCTTGCCGTAGATGCGCAGCACGCGGTCGTCCTTCACAGAGAACACGTCGGGGTCTCGGATCGAGAGTGTGCACTGGGTCTGTGCGTTGATCTTGCGGATGATCGCGCCGCGGTTGCCGATCAAACATCCGAACGCGTTCGCCGGGATGATCATGTGCAGCACGTGGCGGAACTCACTGTGCAGTTCGTGGTCTTCGTACATCTCAGGCGTGAGGTCGGAAAGGCGGACAGTCTGGGTCTGAGGCTCGTCGGACATCTCCTCATTGTTGTCATCATCATACTCTTCACCGTCATAGTCGACGTTGTCATCGTCGTGTTCATCTCTGTATGCGACTTCATTGCCCTCATCTTCTTCGTCATCGCTCGAAACAAAGGACAGCGCAGATGAGTTGGATGTGCTCTGGTACGAAGATGACTCGTGGTTTGCTGCCAATCGACGCGCTTTCAAGCGAGGGGGCGAGCGGGGTTCGTCTCGGATGATGACGTGCTCGTCACGAATCTCTTGGTCGTACGGATCATGACGACGGCTATCGTATCCACTTTGGTGCGGGCGATGATACGAAGCAAGGGGCGACGGTGGTGGATTTGCCATGCGTCGTCGAGGCAGATTCTCAATCAGTGGCGGCGCATACGAACGCGGCGGGTAATTAGCGCCAACAACAGAAACAGGAGCAGCAGCGTGGTGCACGTACTGCTCGTCATCGTCCTCTGCTTCCTCTCTCCATGCACCGACGCGTCTTGCAACTGGCGGAGCGTACGCATAAGCGAGAGGATCAGGCGGAGCTTGAGGCGAGTGGTCATACCCACGCGGTGGTGGCGGGCGAGAGCGGTACACATCATCTCTCGCGGGTGGCAATTGGTGGCTTCGGTGGCGGTGGTAGTCAGCAGACGATGGCCTGGACGAGGCGCCTATATCTACGTAGTCACGACGGCGACGGTCGTCATCCTCATAGCCGCCGCGCGGGTACGATCGCTCGTGACGGGGCGGTGGGTCGTGACGGCGATGGTCAGGGGCTCTGTAACGGTCGTCATCGTCGTTGTCTCGTCCATACGAGTACTGACGATGTTGGTCTGGCAGTTGATAGCGGTAATGGTGGTCATGGCGGGTTGGATACTGGTCATGGTGATGTTGCGGGTGGTAGTCGTGATGGTTATGGTTGTACTTCTGCTCGTGGTAACTCCCATTCACTAGCGGTGGCTGGACGTGCAGGTCATTAGCAGTGTCTCGCCAGCGTGGACGCTCGTAGCCGTCACTGTGTGCCATGCGGTCTTCGTAGTCAGCAATGCCGTGATGCGTGGTGGTGGTAGTGGTCGGATGGTAGGAAGAAAGGCGGGGCTGGTGGTCGTTCTGGATGGCGCGCACGCGGCCGAGCAGCGCGCGCACGTTGGCCTTGCCGCCGTCGCTCGGAGGGTCGCCCAGTACGCTGCCGCCCACATGAGGCGACGCGCGTGGGGGTGTCGTTTGGCGGTCGTCCCTGTACGCCTCGCCGTCCGCGTGGTCCGCTTCGGCCTTCATCTGCATTGACGGGGAATCGTGGCGGGCTCAGCTTCTTGCGTTGGAAGGAAGTCTCCTTGGTGCTTGCTTGGCTGGTGCAATCCGAAATAGCCCTCAATAACAATTGCTGATTCGACACGATATGCGACATAAGAGATAAGGATGACAGTAGTCCAGCATGTGAAGAAAACCTTGGTGACATAAGAGATACAAGTGGCGGTAGGCGCCAGACTTACTATGGACCCCATTTCGTATGTCATCCCGACACCGGGTTGTCGTGTGCTTGGGTTCGGCGAAATGATTTCACTGAACATCCTGTTCTGTGCTGAGACTCTGCCTTTCATTCATATTGTCGCCACACCATTCGCAGCTCGACATGCCGCTGCCCTCGCGGCTTATGCGAGCGCTTGATCTCCAACGAGAAGAAGAAACCGAGCGGCGGGACGCCTCTTCTCGACGCGATCAGAAGACAGCGCATGGATAACGCTCGAGCGATAATCACGTCTGGTGGCGGTACGTCACTGAAAGAAAGAAGTCCAGACGGATCAACACCACTGATGGTCGCAAGTGCACACAGCGGCTCCGAAATTGTCGAGCTGCTGGTTGCGAGAGGCGTCTCAGTCACCAAGATGAATGAGCTTGGCCAGACCGCATTACATGAAGCAGCAAAAAGCGCGCGATTGAAGACCGCCGGTATCCTCCTCAACAATGGTGCGAGTGTGGATGCGAGCGACATCTCTGGCCGCACGGCACTGTTTTTCGTTGCTGGGTGTTGGGGTGACGCTGTTGCGCGGCTTTTACTCGACTAAGGGGCTTTGGTTGACAAAAGAGACTCTGACGGCAGGACTGCGCTATTTCACGCTGCGATGCGGGACAGCAGATCGATCGTCCAAATACTGCTTGAAAGGGGAGCATCAGTGAACGAACAAGACGAATGGGGTGAGTCCCCACTGTTTCCCCCAGTGCGTGAAGGTCACTTGGAGATGGTGCGTCTTCTCCTTCGATATGGCGCTGCCGCTAACCTGAAGAACAGCAACAGCAGAACCGCACTCTTCTGCGCTGCATTTAGGAACAACGCAGAAAATGAACAGCTGCTGCTGCTCTACGACCGTGATTTCGTTGACGAAATAAACGCAAACTTTTCGCGGACACCACTGTCGTATGCAGCGTGGAAGGGCCACTCCGAAGTTGTCCGAGATCTACTCCAGAGGGGGCTTCCGTTAACGTAACGGATGCCGACGGCTGGACGCCACTTCTCAACGCAGCTTACAACGGGCACGTGAAAGTCGTGGAGATCCTTCTCGAATACGGTGCTTCGCCAGACATCTGCGATGCACATGGGAGATCACTGCTTGCGTACGCAGTTGCACAAAAGCATGAAGAAGTAGTCTCCATATTGGAGCAAAGAGGGTTGGACTACGCTTCTACGGTGGTGCAGTCCTCGGTGAGTACGACTCGATATGCTTTTTCGACACCTCCCACAGCGCTGCAACTCTCGGTGGGTGAGGATCGACGTGCTACGTCCAATTTCTTTGCAGATGGCGAAGCTACTATGGATAAAACAGCACTACACCAAGCTGCTATGTCTGGGGATACGAAGACTGTGAAGCTTCTCATCAATCAAGGATACAACATAAACAGCAAGGACGCGAACGGGCACATACCGATCTTTCTTGCGTGCAAGTATGGCCATACTGGTGACGTCGTATTTCTCCTCAAAGGCAGCGCCGACGTAAACGCTGCGTACTTCGAAGCCAGCACTCCGCTGCTCGTCGCTGGTCGTTCTGGGTACGTTGACATTGTCGAACTGCTGGTCGAGGCTGAAGCATCTGTTAACTGTCGTGATGACGACGGAGAAACTCCATTGATATCTGCAGCTCGGTGCGATTATGTCGGCGCCGTTCGCCTATTTGTCGAGAAAGAGGGCTCAATTGGTCGCTCGAATTTGCTGGTGGGAGAAGAAAGAGCCAAAAAGCCACTTATTCCCGAAACGCTGAAATCGATGAGCGTGCTGAGTGCGAACATCCAAGAACTTCGAGATGTTGGAAAGCGAGTTATGGAGCGACCGATTGCGATTTGCGCCAAACTGCAGCAGGTGCACGATAATGCGAACCGGGTTGACAAGAATACCTTTGTAGCATTCACGGCCATCATTTTCCCCTTCTGCCAGATTATGCTGAAATGTGAAAGTCACAGTTCGATGGCTCGATTGATCGGCGGCCGTGCAATGATTCAGCAAGTAGCAGACGTCCATGAAGCGGTTGA
The DNA here is from genome assembly GCA_023335535.1 of Globisporangium spinosum. Lineage (NCBI taxonomy): Eukaryota > Oomycota > Peronosporomycetes > Pythiales > Pythiaceae > Globisporangium > Globisporangium spinosum. Next base: position 16,068 of record JAADVN010000033.1, read on the forward strand.
CCACTTTGTGGTATTCAACATGGATAAGAAGCTACCGTCGAGCGATTGGCGACAGGAACTGGAGAACGATCGACCGTGGCAAACTAATGCTTTGCAGACGTTATACGATGAAGACGTGCTTTGCAGCTACAACCTTGTGAACGACGTGGATAAAGCCAACGCACTTGGGCTACTTCGATACGAGCTGGCAAAACATAGTGATAACTACGGAGTGGACGACTTGCTGGCGATCAACCATCTTGTGAAGCGGCTTGTAATGCTGAGTGGCAGCGGCGGCGTGGCAACGGTTCCAGACTGGTTCATCTCTCGTGATGACATTGTGTTTCACAATTGGAATCGAGTTGGAGAGAACGAGTACACTACAGCGAACTACAGGGGGACGTGGTTGAAAACACTGGTGATGGTCATTTCCACTACGAGTGACCTGGACTCGGACGAATTTGAAAATCGAGCGCTTCGATGGTACAAACTTAGCCACCTGCACGTGATCGAGCTTTATGGCGCGTGTCATATAGGTAAACCGTTCATCTTCGTAACTGAGTTCTCCTCGATTGGCACGATTCGACCGTTCTTGAGATCGGGAGAAGATGCTCAACTCCTCCTCTGGCAAAAACTGTACGAAGCTGCTCTGGGTCTCCAGTATCTGCACGAGCGATCGATCATCCACGGCGAGCTTCGATGCGATAACATTTTGATTGGTGACGACTTGGCAGCGAAAGTCGCTGGCTTCGGAAAAATCTTGTCATCAAATGATAGAAAAGACAGCGGTAGTGTGTCTTCTTCTCGATCTCTTCGTTGGAAGGCTCGAGAGCTACTTAACGATGAACGCGCATCGTATGTCTCCGATATTTACGCGCTCTGGATGTGCATACTGGAAGCTGTGACTGGCGCAGCTCCCTGGATGAATCAAGGGAACCTGGACGCATTTGTAGTGCTCAACGTGTGTCTCGAGTATGCCCCTCATTGCCCTCGTGCTATGAGCGACTCGCAGTGGGTATTAATGGAAGAGATGTGCGTTCCTGATGCCGACAAGCGAATGAGAGTCGGGTATGCGTGAACGAACTCGAGAAACTCACCCGAGAAGAATGCGATCTTCATCACACAGAGAAAAACAAGGTGTGTACGTTTTGCTCCACCAAAGGACATTCTGCGAAGAAAGATTATGCGTGGAGAGACGACGATGGAGTTAAGGTGAGCGCAAACAACATCTTGTGGCAGCAAATGGATTGGGCTTTCATTAACATCTCTCTTTCTCTCTGGATGCATTTCACAGGACGATGTAATCAGGACTCTAGAGAGCTGTCACATTGCAAACCTCGACGGAACTATTGGCGGCACGCTGCAACACATGCAACAGAAACTTGCTCAGTTCCCAGGCGACTCTCATCAGATGGCTCAACAGGTTTTGACAAAACTCACAAGCGCTGCGACGTTACTTCACACGACGGGGAAAAGCAAGGACGACGCAGAAGTGGTGAAGTACTGCAATCTCCTTGTGCGCTTCCAGCGGTACTTGCGCACCCCGCTATCTGAAAACTCCGTCGCGCGATACGCAAGAAGTCGCAAAGTCGCAGATTCGAACCGCGTCTTCGACTCTGACATCGATCGACTGCTCGACGTGCTGAACGTTCTCGAAAGCGATTCGATTCGAGATTGGCACGGCGAGTTTGAGGTCTACATGAAGGACGCGCAATACCAGAGCATTGGTGGAGTCAAGAACGTGATGAGCGGCGGCGAACGAAAGCACGGTAGCGTAACGCTCGTCCATTTTGAAAGCTCCCAGAGCGCTCACACCATCTCTTCTCAACGCGTCTCCGTGGCAGCGGATCAGCCATGGTTCCTCCCATTGCAAGAGCTGGTGTTCAGCGAGACGACGGACTGCATTGGAGAAGGCTCTTTTGGCGCCGTGTTCCGCGGAGTGTGGCTCAACACGCCAGTTGTCGTCAAGTTTATGGGCTACGAGGAGGACGCAGGCAAGGTCAGCACGGAATTGCTGCTCCATGAGGTGACCATTTGGCACCGACTGAGCCACCCACACGTGGTCAAGCTCTTCGGCGCGTGCCATGTCGGCAAGCGCTACTTCGTGTGTGAGTATGTGTCAAACGGAACGTTGTCCCAGCACCTGAAACGTTCAGCAACAACGCACTGCAAAGTATGGCAGAGGTTGTATGAAGCATCTCTCGGACCCCAGTACCTCCACGGACAGAACATCGTGCATAACGACCTCAAGTGCGGCAACATCCTGGTCGGCGTGGACGACAAGGCAAAGCTGACAGGTTTCGGACTGAGCTCGGCTCTGAACGAGGTTGAAGTATAGATCGATGTGAAGCGGATGGGCGCTGTTCACTGGAAGTCGCCTGAGTACCTGACTGGCAGTCGTCCAACTTTTGCGTCGGACATTTACTCGTTCGCCATGTGCATGCTGGAGGCTGTGACGGACGACATCCCATGGGGCCGACAAATGGTAGACGCGGTGACGAAATTCCGTGTAAAGAAGGGGGAAATTCCATCGCGCCCCGAAGCGATGGACGAGAGACAATGGGAACTGGTGCGGCTGATGACTGCAAGTGGTCCGCTGCGCCGAGTCAAAACTGGATTTGCGGTCGAGAAATTCCTGGAGTTTGCACATGGCGAGGCGAGTTCCGGCACGCCTTAACGGCTAGATGCATTGACATAGGCGAGGAGAGATAGATGAGGACAAAACACAAGACGAGCAGCATGTGCAAGCCCGAAGCCCCTTTCCAATGTATATACATTTGTCACGGCGGTATCCAGTCAATCAAGAGTGCCAACATGAACGACTGTATTGACTTAAAAGATGGCTACATTTGATCATGACTCTTTACTGGAAGTGCTCTTAGTGATTGTTGATAATTTTCTTCTTACTCTCAGCAATAACCACGGCATTTGTGCACATTTTTGTCGCTTCACAGTATTGTATTTCCTACTGCAGAACACACTTTGGTTCGTTGGCCTTGTCTCCATCGCTCGTCGACGACTCGCTGCGCGTCTCCAGCGCTTTGGCGATCTCCGCATGGCCGCCCTCAATCGCGTAGAACGACGGCGTTCGACGGAACTTGTCCTTCGCGTGGACCGAGGCGCCGCGGTCGACCAGCATCTGCACGACGTCTGCATGGCCCTGCTCCGCCGCGTAGGACAGCGGTGTCCGCTTCCAGTTGTTCTTCGTGTGGATGAACGCGCCGCGATCGAGCAGCACGCGCACGACGCTCGCGTGGCCGAAGCGCGCTGCCTGGAAGAGCGCGGTTTCACCGTTCTTGTCTTTCTCGTTAATGGCCGCGCCATGAGCTGCCAGCATCTCCACAATATCTGCGCTCTCCTTGCCCGCAGCGACAAACAGCGCCGTCCGCTCGCTCTTGTCCTTTGTGCCGACTGACGTGCCGCGAACCAGAAGCATTTTGACCATCTCTACGTGTGTGGCGTAGAACAAACAGCTCTGGCCTTCATAGTCCTTGTCCTCAACCGACGCACCGCTGTCCAGTAACTCCTTCGCGACCTGGACGTGGTTGCCCATGACAGCCGAGAGTAGTGGCGTCTTGCCGAACGCGTCTCTCGCCTGCACCGATGCGCCGCGAGCCAGCAGCACGCGCACGACGTCTACGTGTCCGCAGCTGGCGGCAGCGAACAGCAGGGTCTTGCCCATGGCGTGTTTGGCACTGACCGAAACGCCAAGGTCCGCCAGCGCCTCGACGACATCAGCGTGGCCGTTCTCAGCCGCAGCGAGCATCGGCGTCCGACCGCGTAAGTCCTTTTCGGTCAGCGAGATCCCTTTGTCTGCTAGCGCTTCCACAATGTCGGCGTATCCGCACTCTGCGGCAGCAAACAGCGGCGTCCTGCCGAGCGAGTCCTTTTCAAGCAGCAGCGCCGGATCGCCAAAGTGGATCAGCAGCTTCGCGACGTCCACGGGTCCGTCCATGATGGTCGTCACCAGCACGTGCTTGCCAGCGGCATTCGTCGTGTCGCTACTGGGCTCCAGCTCTAGTTCGGAGCCCCGCTGCTGCTCCTGGGGCTGGAGCTCCTCGTCGCCGTCCTCGTACTGTCGCACGTTCTCCTCTGCTTCATCCCCGCCATCGCCGTCTTCATCGCCTTCTACCTGCTGCTCTTGACCAGTGACGGTAGTGGTAGTCGTCGCTACCACGAGCGCTTCCTCCTCGTGCTGCTGTTCAGCCGTGCCACCGTTGAGTTCGTGTCCGTGCTCAGCGTCCATTCCGCTGGTGCTCTGGTGCTCTGGTACTCTGGTGCTTGGCTCTGCTGCCTTTCTCTGTCGACTGGCTGACTGACTGACTGACTAGAAGATCTGTCTGCTGGTGCGCTGGATCCGCTTGCACAATTTGAAGCTGAGCTGCCTTCGTAGGTTCATCTATCTCATCTCGCATCGCATCATGACGCGCAATCACCTTTTCAACTTCGAGATCGATGTACTATACAGCAGGTATTATTGACGTGTTGAGGTGATGATGCAGCCATCCGTGGCAACGGGTTCAGCCAATCGCGCGCATTTCCAGCCATCTCATCCAGCCAATCAGCACCCGGCATGAGAAATCTGATATTCATCCCAAATATTTATTGTTTCAAGCAAAAAAAGACAGACAATTTTTTTTATTATTTTCACAACTTTGTGACACGCGTCCCACATCGATCATGTGGCACGCCATCTGAGTCCGGTCCACAGTTTTGGCTGTTGAGTCGACCACAACAACAGCGACGACGGTTTTCGCTGAGCGAGCGAGCGGCTATCAGATCAGCAGCAGCAACCATGACGTCGATGGCAGCGAAGCCTCAGGAGGTGCTGCACCACGGCGCAGGCGGCAGCGGCGAGGCGCCCGCACTGGAGCACATCGCGTGGGACGAACTGGACAAGCGTAAGTATTTCGTGCTGGGCCCCACGATGTTCCTGGCCGTGCGCGCCGCCGTGTACCCGAGCAACCTCGTGAAGACGCGGCTGCAGGTGCAGTCCAAGGCCAACCCGCTCTACGCCGGTACGTTCGACGCGTTCCGCAAGATCGCGCGCCAGGAAGGCATGAAGGGGCTCTACAAGGGATTCGGTGCCAGCACCGCCAACGTGCTCACCGGCAACGTATATATATCGGTCTACGAAATGGCGCGCAAGCAGTTTGTCGACCGCACACAGGTACGCTCTCGTTTAACATGGCTTCCTTGATCCTGTCATACATGCGTATTTATGTCTCTACGCTGCTAATCACCATCCTGCCTGCGCGTCCATGAATGGTATACATCCACATACAGCTGGGCGAGAAGGCTGCGAACTTTGTCGGCGGCGCGTGCGCGTCGCTGGTCTCGCAGACGATCGTCGTACCGCTCGACATCGTGTCGCAGCGCATGATGATCGACGGCCAGGGTGTGGACGTGCGCAAGACCCGCGAGCGCGCGCGTGGCTTCCTGTCGGTCACCAAGCACATTTACCGCATGGAGGGGTTGAGGGGGTTCTACCGAGGGTACCTGCCATCCATCGCCACGTACGCGCCGTCGTCCGCGATCTGGTGGGGGTCCTATGGACTTCTCGTGCCTGTGTACTACAGCCGACTCGCGAAGTTAGACCTCGATCCGTTCTGGAACCAAGGTAATGTGCTGCCTTTGCGGTTCTGTATGTATTGGCGGCCCATAGTTAACCATGTGCTGTGCATTGCTATTTGTCATGCTCGCAGTGATCTCGCAGGCGCTGAGTGGCGGAAGCGCCGGCTTCATCACCGCCGTGAGCACCAACCCGATGGACATCGTGCGCACGAAGGCGCAGGTGTACACGCAGTACGGCGCAATAGACACGTTCAAGTACATTATCCAGCGCGACGGCGCGCGCGGGCTCATGACGGGCGTCTCGGCGGTGCGTAGCGTTCCTAATCTCGTCATCACCATGCTTACTTGCTTGTGCTCTTTGTCACTAATGTATTCATTATACTTTCTTTGCGTGTCATTCATTAATAGCGCATTCTGGCGAACGTACCATCGGGCGTCCTCGTGATCTCTTCCTACGAGTTCGTCAAGCGCATGTCGCGGAAGTCGCCCGAGGAGCTCGCGGCCGACGCCACCACCGCCCAGTAAGACAGACAGACCTCCCAAACACTTTTTTTTGTAGATAGAGAGCGTTGGACATTTTGCTCAGCTCAAAACCTTTGAGAATACTGAACACGAACCTTCATAGACAGACAGACAGACATATCGCAGCAACCTCCGCGTTTTCACCTTCACCTGATCGCAGGCACTGGTGGTGCATTACGCTTTCATTCGAACTGGTTGGTTATTGACCTGGACTCTCTTCTTTCACGCTCTCCAGGTACAAATCTGCGCCAATCCTCAAATGAAATGCTCAACCAAACCTACTTCCAGATCCCAATACCCAGCCATCCATAAGATGCTCTACTCAGCTGCCATCAATCGATCCATTCTCATCCTTCAAAGCATGCCTGTGTGTGTCTGGACGAGCCCCTCTCCAAGCCGGAAAGGGCACAATATTTCATGCAGAGACGCACAGCACACCTGGAGAACACCTGCGCTTCACAGCAGAGAGCAGCAACGCGGCAATGCATCACTAACAGATGACAGGTTTGCCGCCCGGATGCTGAGTGTAAATGCTCAGGAAGCACACGCACTCTCTGAATCCGTTGGCCTTCAGCATTCTCGCATTCCTGCACTCGTATCCACCGATCGCAAACAGATAGAGAGCCAAAGCAGACTCGTTTGTAGTTCTTCAGTTCCCTTCGCCAACCACCGCATCATCACTTTTGCCCACGGTACCCTCGTCCGCGACGCAACCCAAACTCGTCGTTGTTCCACTCGCTGCCAATGCCATAGCCCGAGCGGTTCAGGTCCCGCGGTGGTGGAGCGCTCTGTTGCTGCGCTTGCGCCTGGTTGCTCGGACGCGGGGCGATGGTGAACGCCGGAGGGACATCGAGTCCGCTGTCAAAGTCCTCGCGCTCGATGTTCTGCAGCACCAGGCGCTTGAGCTCCGACATCTCCTTCTTGCCGGCGTTCTCCTGGCGGTGGCTGTGCTGCGCGAGCGACGACTCTTCCGGAACGACCAACTGGCGCGCTTCCACTTTGCCCTTGTTGCCGCGGCGCAGCATGCGGAACACCACACCCTGCGGTCCATTCGCGCCAAATGGCGAAGCCGAGCCAGTACCAGCACCACCTGCAGCTCCAGAGGACGGATCCACTGGCGGCGGACCCGTGCTCTTCACGACCGTCGGGATCGCCATCTTGTCCACGTTCACACGGCCGGCGAGCTTCCGCGAATCCGCCGAGCTCTGCATCATCGACTTGAACGCCTTCTCAAACGCGTCGTCCTCTTCGGTTTTCTGCACGCGGTCATGGATGATCAGCTGCTCTTCCTCTTCTTCCTCCTCGTCATCGTCGTCGTCGTCATCATCTTCGTCGTCATCTTCATCATCCTCATCATCGTCGTCGTCATCGTCCTCCTCATCGTCGCCCTCACCATCTTCGTCACCACACGCTCGCTCCTCATCGTCTTCATCATCGTCATCGTCGTCATCCGACTCATCGTCGTCGTCGTCTTCATCTTCGTCCTCTTCGCCAGTACGAGAGAGCGGCACGATACCGGCGTCGCCAAAGCTGTCGCGGGTTCGCTCAGGGTTCGCCGCCGCGAGCGCCGCGTTCTTCTTCGCAAACCGACGCTCCGCCTCCTCCAAATCGCCGCGCAAGATGGTCTGCGCGGCAGCGTCCGCCTCTTCCCACGTCTCAAACTTCTTGAAATGGTCCTTGAGGCTCACGGCGAGCGCTTCAAAGAGATCCACGACCACGAAGTCCGTCTCCAGAGGGATCTCGGTCTTCGAGAAGATGTAGCGCTGGAAAAACACCATGAAGCGTCCCAGACGAGCCTTCGAGATCCCGCGCTCGCCCTGCGAAGCAGACCCAGACCCAGACGATGGCCCGCCGCTGCTTCCAGAGCCATTGCACGCCTCGATCAGCGCGCACACGAGGCGAATGCGGAACACCTCGGTGGGTCCATCGACGCTGCTTGGGACGCGCGGGTCGTAGCGCATGTCTGGCACCAGAAGGAAGCGGCGTTTGATATCCTGAATGTTTGCTGGTGATATTGACGCTGCTGTTGCTGATGAGGGCAGAGTGTTCCCACTGTACTCCGGAAGAGTAAGAAGGTCGTGCGAGTGGTGGATAACCAGGTACAGCGTCTCCAGCACCACGTTCATGTTCACGAGCGCGCAGTTGTAGAGCTCGCCGAGCAGCTTGACGACCCCGAGACTGTGCTGGTGGTCGCGGTAGTCGTTGATCTGCAGCCCGCGGCGGATGATCTCCAGCACCTCGTCGATCAGCAGCACGCCGATCTCGTCGTGGTAGCGCGAGAGCCCCTTCACCACGTCGCAGATCAGCTTCATGTGCATCACTTTTCCCTTGGTGACTTTCAGAATCGCCTTGAGCATGTGCGCCGTCGTACTCTTCTCCTGCCACGGCAGCTTGCGCAGCGTCTTGACCACCTTGTTGACGTTCGCGTCGTTCAGATCCTGATACAGACACTTCATGATGAAGAGGTACAGCGGCTCGTACTGCTTCACGGCGCGCTCGACACGGTCCGGAGGCTTGCACATGTAGTACGCGTTCTGCACGAGGGTCTCGGCCTGCGGGTCCAGGTTCTTCGCCGACTTGAGCTTCATCATGATGCTGAGGAAGTTCTCCGTGCGCACGTGCGTATGCTTGGAGCAGTAGAGGAACCGCCCGCAGTTCTCCAGGAACGTGGTCGCGACGAGCACGTTGTGGCCCTGGAAGTCGCTAAAGCACTTCTTCAGGCACCGGAAGCCCACGTTTGGCGGACAGATCTTGAACTTCACCAGCTCTGCGAGGAACCGGATGTTCTTGATCTTCGACTCGAGGCGGAACTGGTTACGCTTCTTGATATGGTGCGTGAACTCGTTCACCAGCAGGTTCACCAGCTCGCCACCAATATCCTCTTTGAACACGCTCTGCAGCGTCGCCACGAGACGCGAGTAGTACGGCAGGAGCTCCAAGTGGGTCCGCGGCACGCTGAACAACGTCTTGATGAGGCGGTTGCGGTTCGCCTTGGAGTTCCGGTAGCAAAAGTCAACAGCCGCTTTGTCGCAGCGGTCCCGATTCACGAGGTCTTCCAGCGAGCTGAAGAACGAGTCGTGCTGGTGGTGGTACCCAGTAGCCGTGGTGCTACTGCCACCAGCGGTTGTTGCTGTTGTCGCTGCTGAAGATGAAGTTCCAGCAGGAGCAGCTGAGCTGGCGCTATCCTGCGGCGGCTGCTGTTTCGATTCGCCCTCGCGTCCTGCTTCCTGCGACTCGGTTCTCTCTCGACCGTCAGTGCCGCCGTCCTCCAGTGGACTCTCTTCTTCAGCGTCACCCTCGACTTCTCCATCATCAGCGTCACCTTCAGCATCCGCTTCATTCTCCACCTCTGCCTCTTCTTCTGCAGCGCTTGGTGCAGCCGCAGTCGCCTCTTTCTTCTTCTTCAGTTCGGCCAGGTCTGCCTCCGTGAGCCCAAGCACGACTGCTGGCACGAGCTCCAGGAGATCCGGCAGGTCTTCGTAGAACGCCCGCGTATCTTCGTCGTCAAACGGACTGTCCGCGCGCATGACTCGCGAGCTGCCGTCTCCTTCCCACACCAGAATGCCTCCACCATTCAGTCCGTCGTTGTCCCGCTCGAGAGGCAGTGACGGAACTTCGCGATCCAGAGCATCCGCAAGCGCGTTGACACTCGTCTGCAGCTTGTCGAACAGTAACTTTGCGTTCTCGAGCTCCTGCACGTGCTGATCCGACACTTCACCGCGATTCACTTCTTCTCGCTCGTTGCGCGCCTCCAGTTTCACAAACGCCGCGTGCTGCGCCAGGTAGAACTTGCAGATCATATCGTACGCCTCCGAGAAGCACGTCAGCGACTCTTTCTGCACAGCGCTCGGCACGAGGTCGTGGATCTTCTCCATCAGGTTCTGGAACTTGTCGCCAAGCTGGGTCTCCAGGTCCTTGAACTTTTTCGGACGCACACCAAGGAACTCGACGCCTACTGCTTTCGCAAAACTCACCAGCAGCGGCACCTCCAGCTGCGCAGACGAGCCAGAGCCAGCGCCTGCACCGCCCATGCTCATGTTGCCTTTCTGACGCGACTTGTTCGGCGCGCCGCCTTCCCGTCGCGCGACCCGCTGGATGATCGCGACGATCACATTCGCGTCATCGTACACACCTGCGAGATAGAGCTCACTCAGCAGCCGCAGAATGATGCGGCGCTTAACGATCTTCGTCTTGTCGTCTGCGCCGTACGATGCGTCAAACACTGCGACGAGCGTCTGCACCATCGTGGCCGTGAAGTCCTCGTAGCGCTGGTGCAAGAGCGACGCCACTTTGACCGCCGCGGGCAGGTCCGCGAGCTTCAGCGGCGCCTCGGCGATCGACGACACGCACTCGCTCACATACCGCGTGAGGTTGAGCTCGACAATGTCCTTCATGACGGACTCGGCGTTGTTCTCCGTGAGCATCTTGAGCTTCTTGACGAATGCGGACGACTTCTTGATGTCCGACTTGAGCTTCACGGCGCCCGACGCGATTTGTGCGCGCAGCGGCACGACGACCTCGAGCGCGTTCTGCGCGCGGAGCTCCTCTCGCGTGACTAGTTGCCTGTGCAGCTCCTCGAGTTGCGCCACCACCTGCGGGTCCACGCCGTTCGCGCCGTTCTCGCCATCGCGCTCCATATGCGCCTTTGCTAGTGTTGTAGGTATTGCTAGCTGCTCGAATGGATCTGTGTGGGAAGGAGACAAACGTACAGCTGACTGAACTAGAACCCATGTGGGCGGGTTCTAGTTCAGTCAGACGTATTTTCAAATAGACTGTTTTGAACGAATTAAATATAGTATTGTCCATATTATGGATTAAATTAAACAGGTCGAGACAGGTTGCAATTCACGGTTCAAGACATCAAACCGCGAATTGCGACCTGTGTAATTGAATTTCGATACAATCTCTCTTGTTCATCGCGACAAAAAAGAGTGAACGGCTACTTTCGGACACTCAATACAAAAACCAAGTGAAAAAAAATGCGTCGTGCACTCTTTTTGTCGTGACGACCAACAGAGATTGTATCGACGGTTTTAGAAGGCAGTTACACACCATGCTTGAAGTCAATCTCGGTTGTTTGAAGAAACCCTGCCTCTTCAAAACACGAGCATTTTTATGTGATTGATGTACTTTCAAAAAGAATACACTTCGATGCAATTTCTTTGAAGCTAATTTCCGAATGCACCAAAGCGTTGTTTTCAAACAGCTTCAAAAAAGGCAATCCAAGCAGCAAGCAGTCCAGCATGACGTCGCTGTACGCGACGATCGCGCCGCACTTCACGCAGGACCTGTCGACGCCAGGTGCGCATTAGGCTCGACAGACAGACACACACACGCGCGCGCTCTTGCTCGCTGCTGCGCTACATACTATAATGCTCCTCATCACCGTTGTATCCGTGCACTCACTCGCCCTCTCACTCTCTCTCTCTCTTCTTCTTCTTCTTCTTCTTGTGCCGTTCCCTTGACCGCAGAGCTCAAGGTGGGCTACCACGACGAGGGCGGGTCCTGGCCGTTCGTGGCGGCGTCGCTCTCACAGCGACTGCCGCTGCGCTGCATCGAGTGGAAGAACCTCGTGGGCGCGACCAAGTTCATCGACAAGCTGCCGCTCACGTTCGTGGCCCAGAGCGAGCTCGACGCGACCACGGCGCTGCCGCTCGTGTGCGTGTACCTCGTCAACTGCGAGGACATGGACCACTACCGCGCGAGCGTCAAGCAGCGACTCGCGGTGTGGGTCGAGCACATGAACGCCGCTAGGATCGAATGGATGGTGCTCTACGTGCCGCTGGGCACGCGCGCGAAGAGCAGCAGCAGCCGCAGCGGCGCGAACAGCAGCAACTCAGTCTATAAGAAGATCTTTGACAAGATCCGCGCCGACTTTGCGCACAAGCGGCCGAGCACCAGCGGTACGATACTCGGCGCTGGTACTAGTATCAGTGGCAATAGTATCAACAACAGCAGCTCATTGAGTAGCAGCGGCAGCAGCGTGTTCAGCACCAGCGAGCGCATCTGTAAGATCGAGATTCTGGAAGGCAACAGCATCGTCGGCGGCGCGCCAGGGCAGCACCAGCAGCACGAGTCGCAGTGGTCCGAGCTACTGCTGCGGCTGCGTCACTGCATCATGGACGCCTTCCAGATCAAGTGCTACCAGTATGAGGAAGAAGTGCGCGTGCTGGATGCAAAGGTATCAAGTCAAAAATATCAAGAACCTTGGTATCATGAGGCAAATTGCTGATATTGATGTCTGGCTTGTCATGGCTATTGTGTGCAGCGCAATATGAACGCTGCGGGGTGGGACTTTGGCGCGTTCTTCCTCGCGAAGGAGCGACTGGCGCTCATGTACCAGCAAACGTATCTGCTCGACGACGCCATCCGCCACGTGCGTTGTGTCTCTCTCTTCTGTCTGGCTCACCTACGAAGCATGGCTATTGGGAGTATTCTGTTGCGTTCTAACATTGCTGCTGTTCTGTTTTGGGCAGCTGGACGAGCTGGATGCGATCTTCATGAATCTGAGTGAGAATGAGAAGCGGTCTTTTCAGGACGAGGTCAAGATTTCGTTCAGGGCAAACGACGCGATTTTCACGATAGCACCGGTGCGTCTTGTGCTGCTTTTATCGTTACGCTATGACTCTCTGCCCTTTGTTGCATTCTAAGCTAAACTATGCTTCTGTTGAATGCCCATACACACAGCTCGCAGTGGATCTGCCAACGACGCAGCAGCAAATCGCCAAGAACCGAGCGTCCACGCGTGTGACCCAGTTGCACTGCTTCTGCCGCCAGATTCGTATACTGTACCTCATGGGCAACTTCCCACAGCTCATCCAGCGCGCCACATCGTTCATCTCATCATTCTTCGAGAGCTTGAAGCAGCTGAGCACGTCCGAATCTCGATTCATTGAGCGCCACCAGCCGTACCAGTGGGCCGTCGGCGCGTGTCTGGAGATCGCGTACGCCTGTGAATTGTCCTGGAACGGACACGACTATCAGGTCTCCTCTGCGAGTGTACCGAGCCAAGTCGCACAGGCGATCAGCCCAGAAGTCATGTCGCGCCATCTAGGGGACATCTTCTACCTTGCGCGCCGCACGCTCACACTATTCTCGCGCTCGAAAAGCGGTGCTGCAAGCCAGCTCTCGCCGCCTCTTTCTTCTGGTACTCTCGACGATTCAAGTACTCATGACGACTCGCTTGATGATGACACTTTGATATCAGAGAACCCGCGAGCGTGGTACGAGTGGCTTCAGAGGATGTTTTCGTCTTCGCGTTTGGGAGAAAGCTTTGAGCGCTGTGTGTGGGAGATGTCCCACCTGGCATCGCTCCACTTCTCGCGCGCAGGTCGCCACCGCTTTGCGGTCTTTCTCGGAGGGGAGTGTGCGCGCTACCATTTCCGCCATTGCGAGTTTGAGAGCGCGTCGCGGCTCTTCCGCTCGCACTCGCGTCAGTGCGAAGAGGACAAATGGTGGAACCTCGTAGGCGACTGCGTGCGCAACATCTGCAGCTCGGAGCTCGAGCTCGGACGCACCGCTGAAGCTGTCGCGGCGTGCTTTAGCATGCTGGTGATTACGCAGGAAGCGAAGGCGGAGATCGGTCGCGGCTACCTTGAAAAGATGATGCACACCCTCGTGCAGAGTCTGGATCAGAAGGACTCTGCAGCGAAGCTCCGGATGGGCGAGCTGGTGAAGCCGTCAGTGGGACTAGAGACCATACAAACACCTGGCAGTGATCTGGATTACGGCAAGGTGCGCGTCACGTTGAGCGTCACAAACTGCTTCCCCGCTGGGATCCACATTGAGAAACTGCAGGTTCGCTTCTCAAAGCGAGCAGTGAAGTCAAGTTCAGAGGAAGGTGGCGGTCAGGTCGATGGCATTCAGACTATATCACCAAAGAAGCGGTCGTCCTCAATCTCCAGCACTTTGACTGAGCTTCCTCGCCTCCACAGCTTAATTCTGGAAGACGAAAGCCCTAGGACAGCAGGTGAATCACCACCGCAGGAAGTCATTGGTACTGGGCAAACAGTGGTCGCAGCAGCAAATGCGGCGAGCACTAAGGCGGAAGTGAGCGGCAACCCGAACGAGGCGTCGCAGCGAGGCCTGACAACGACAGCTCCAAACAAAATGGAGTTTTTGGACATCGATATTACGGTCTGCGATCAAGACGAGCAGAACAACAAGAGCGAAGCTGCAGGATCGCCGCTCTATCGCACTGACGAAGACGACGACGAAGACGACGACGTGCTAATCCTGGAAGAGAGCAACGTGTACCTGTACGAGAAAACGAATGCGAACCTTGTATTCCTCCACAGCAACTTGAACGTGGGCAGCTACGTCTGCAGTGGTGTGGACTGCGTTCTCGCAGGCAACACGTTCAGCCTCCTCTCTGGATCTGAGCTCGAGCACGTGTCTTTCGAGATCCCACGTCGTGAAAGCACGCTTCGCATCGCTATTGAGGGACCTCCGCTGCTGACTCCGCAGTCAGTAGAGCAGATCAGCATCAAGATCTATGCGCAGAGCGACACGGTCACTGACGGAGTGATCGAGATGACTTCGGCTGGTGCAGGTGGAGGGGATGCAGAGGAAGAAGATCCTGCGATCTTGCAGTTCTTGAGAGCCGAGCTCCAGACTCCCACTTCTTCTTCAATGGCTCCCAAGCAGCAGCTACAGGCTGGCACTGAGAGCGTGCGTGGCAAGGATAAACTGCTGCTGAGTATCCCTGCATTGTCGCCTGGAGATTCGCTCGTGTACAACGTGTGGCTTCGCGTGGGTGATGCCGATTCAGCTGTTGAGAGCCTTTTGATGAGTACGGTATTCGTGAATCTGCGGTATCAGCACGTCACACTAACAGATACGAGCATCGCGCTTCGCCGAGCGGAGGCTGCTTTCCAGATCTTGCGTCCGCTGGAAGAACGTGTGCGCCTAAAGCGAGTGGGTTCGCGGGTCATTGCCGCGATTTCGCTCACGTGCAACGGCGAGTGTGGTCTGATGCTGCGTGACTACAGGCTGGACTGCAGCAACGCTGCCGGTAGTGGTGGATCCGGTGGCGTTGACAGCCTCACAATAGTACAAGACCCCAATGCTCGCTTGCGCAACTCCAAGCTTCGACCAGAAGAAACTGTGCATCTCGCGTTTACGTTGACGTGGACTGATGATTCAATGAGTGGTGTCGACTTCCCAGACGAAGCGCGGTTATACCTAGATCTTCAGTACGACTCGGCCGTGTGTGGCATCGAAGGTCGAGCGAGTGACGTGGACTTGCAGCAGGAAAGCGAAGTACCAGTATGCTGGCAAAGCACATTCCTCGTGCGCATTCCGTTTGACGAAGTGCGGGGTGCACATTATCGCATCGACGTGGAGCCCGAGGTCAAGAGCAGGAGCAGAGAACTGCTCAAGGGCCCGTTCGAGTTTGTAGCCGGCGAGGAGATCACTTTCCAAATCGTGGTGCGGGAGTTTGGCGCTGATCCGCACAAGAAGCGTGGCGAAACAGCGGCCCAGGATCAGCAGCAGCCGGAAGCAGAGGAAAAACAGGACGAAGAAGCGCTCGTGCTGCTCTGCCTGGACGAGAGCAGCGAGCGCGACTGGATCGTGCTGGGCAAGCAGCACGAGCGCTTCCAATTACGAGAGGAGGGCGAGAGCAGCTGTAGGTCAGTGCGCACATTCTCGACGCACAAGCGGCTGATCTCGGCACGCGTCGGCCGTTTGCGCTTCCCGAACTTCTACTTGCGTGACCCGCAGCAGCGGATCCCTTCAGAGCGGGTGCTGTACTCGCAGAGCACGATGCAAGTTATCGTGACGTGACCGCAACCTGCGCTTTGCAAGACTTGTTACGTTGATGAACTATAACGCAAGATTGTGTTACGTTGCTAAGCTATAAATTATGCAGAAGCGAGCAATTTCGTACGTCACATGGCGAATGAAAGAATTCTAATGCCGTCCTTAGTAGTTGTATCTGATCCTAAGCTTGGATATCGTCGTCGAGCACTGGAATATGATACTAGCGACCAGCAGTCGACTTCGCGATTGGCTTGCTCTTTGTCCTGATGTCGTTTGACGAGGCTCTGGGTCCTGGCGAGCGGGCAGCCACGACTCGCAATCCTCGAGTGGTGCTTCGCGGTGGTGATTGGCATTAAATTAGTAGTAATGCCACTGTGTGCGGCAACGACCTTCGTCGGCCACTCGGACAATAGCCACGGCTCATGATGCGACAAGAGCCACCAGCAACAGCAGCTCGGAAGTCAGAGCAACAATAAATTGAAAGTCTCTATTTATTTATGTTTTAGAGACTCTTTTGGTCGATAACCTGTGTTTTTGCATGTCAAATGTTGCTGTAATTCACGCACTGCATTCGCAGAACCGTTTGCAGTTGCCACATTCATCCTCAAATTATGATAAAACCTCTATTTCTCTATATTCTTGAGACTTAATAGATAAAAATGTATTTTCGCATGCCGCTTTCTGCTGTTTTTATTCACGCGCTTATTATTCGTGCACCTTTGTCAGGTCTGTGCATTTGCAATTGCCTTACTGACGTATTCACTGCTGACGTACTCAACGCCAGATAGTGAAGACACACTGAGAATCGCTTTCCTTGAGCCCTTTTCACGTGAAAGGATGCAAATCGGCTCATCACAAAGTTACGTGGCTCGTGTCTATGTGAACCTTTCTCCAACTTGCACCTGACCTCATTTAGAAATACAGCTTTCTATTTCTACCTTCCACATCGTTCCGAGGGTTTTGTTTTGGTCAGTCATCACACTTTCTATCTCCACTTCTATTTCTATATCTAAACTTCCCCTCTCCGTTTCTAACCCCTTCAGCCGCCGCCGCCGCTCAGAAACGCAGCGGGCCACCGCCCACAAACACAAACCGCCGAACGAAGGGCTCCCGTCAGTTCCGCTTTGCCGACCAATCTCCCCCCAGCAGCTCCATCAGCTCCTAAGACGTCACCATGAGCCTCCTGACCCGCGCCATCGCCCCTCTCCGCCGCTCGGCCGCCGTGTCCGTCGCCTCACGCAGCTTCGCGTCCGGCATCCCGAACATCGACGAGCACGCCGTGGGCCGCCAGCGCGACGAGATCGAGCAGGAGAAGGTCGGCGTGACGCTCTTCAACCGCGACCCGCTCGACACGGACGAGAACCAGGGCAATTCGAAGGACGACCCAATCCTCGTGCCGTCGTTCCACGACGTGCGCCCCGTGGGCGTCTCGCACAACGACTCGTCGTACGTGTTCTGGTTCAACCTCGCCAAGGGCAAGGTCCACTACGTGCCGTCCATTGAGAAGTACTTTTTGCTCTACAACCCAGAGGAGCTCGCGCAGCTCGTCAAGGAGGTCGAGGCCAAGCAGCAGTAAACAATACGAAGAAGATGAAGAGCGAGCAACCGAGTGATCAGAGTGCATCGACTGAGTCTTCTGCTGCTGACGGTGCCTGAATATCGAGAACCACGCGAGAGACAAGAGAGAAAGCGATCGAGCGCATGAGAGAGAGAGAGAGGAGCGTGTGAATAAATATGCAGCAGTTGGAAAAGCGCGTCTAGAGAGTGGCGGTGAGCCGAGTGCCTTCCTGTTGTGTGTCTACTCCATTCCCCATCCATCTGCAGTCCTCTCTTCCCAATCTCCATTCGCCCACGTTGACATCTCCCTCGGGTCGTACCATTTCTCCATTTTCCTCCAGCGGACAGCAGCACTTTAAACGCAAAAAAACAAGAAAATGAAAGAAAAAAATGAGTAAAGAGTACGAAAAGCGTTCCCAATCCGATTGCCATCACCTTCCCTTTAGTGAGAGTTGGTTGATTGCCCATGTTCGCTTGCACATGGGCTTTCCCATTTGTATCTGTCAAGCCAGTCTGTCTGATATGCGTGCATGTGGCGGCATTCTCACCAGACCACCAGAATGCGCAGCGCTTCCAGTAGTATCCTTCCGACGAATGGACCGATTTGGCCATGTCTATACCGTACAACACCGCAAGAGCTCTCTCATCCGTCATGCACAGGTGTTGGTTCTATTTGGTCTACACTATCGAAATCTAACTACTCGCCGCAGAGACTCTTCACTGGAGAGAGCTGCCGTCCCATCAGCACCAGCAACAGCACCAGCTCACTCACTCACCACCATGGAGCAGGGCGGGGTGACTTGGCTTAGCTCTTTGCTTCACGGGTAGCTCTCGTCAAAAATCTGCTTCAAAATTGCGCTCCGTCCGCCCGTCCTAATCTTCCTAATCTCGTTCCTTCTGCTGCTATCTACCTGTCTGCTTCTCTCTTGTCTCTTTCTGCCTGTGCTACGGGGCCATGGGCGTCACGGGCGGCGACTCGACTTTTTCCTCCATCGACTGCTGCATCTGCTGCTGCTGCTCTTCCGTCTTGATCGCTGGGATCGCGAGCGACGGGAGCGCTCGTCCCATCGCCGACGACGAACCCATGGGGCTGTACATCGGCACGTTGTCGTCCTTGGGGAACCCCTGACTCTGGCTCGGAAGCTGGTTCGGCGACGACGAGACCGAGTCCGGGCTGTTGAGGATCATCGCCATGGCCTCCACCGCGCGGGCCACCTGGTGCGGCGGCGACTGCTGTTGTTGCTGCTTGACAAGCGTCTCCTCCGAGCTCCAGGACGCGCGCGACATGGTGTCCTCGCTCGCGGGCGTCATCATGCTGTGGTGGCTCGGAAGCTGAGGGTACGACGCGCTGCCATTGCTGCTGCTACTGGTGCTGCTACTGTCATCTGGGCTGGTCATCTCCATGTCCATCGCCATGCCAGAACCAGATTCCTGCTGCTGAGACTGATACTGACTCGGATGCTCCACGTTGTGGTCGTCGGCGTGCTGCTTATCCTTGAGGACCCCGTCGGCGTCGAATGGGAACCGCCCAGCGAATTTCAATAAATACTTTTGGGCGTGGGTCCGCGTCTGCACCGCGCTGCGCGTCATCACCACCTGTGCCACGCGGCGCCAGTCCTTGCCGTACAGCCGGATGCCCTCGAGGAACGCCGCGTGCTCCTCGCTCGTCCAGCGTCCGCCCTTGGAGTGCGACGATGACGAACTGTTGCCGTTGTTGATAACGCCATTGCCGCCAGTCAGAGACTGGTGGTGCTGGTGCTGGTGAACACTGTGGAGGTTCTGGCTGCCAGCTTCCGCCTTGATGGCGACAGGTGTACTGGCGGTAGCAAGACCGCCCTCGACTCCTAGGGTCATGTAGTGGCCGCCACTGGCAACAAACTGGGACTGGCTCGTGCAAGGCGACAGCTTGGGTCCCTGGTGGTGAACTCGAGCCCCCGCTGCTGCCGGTGATGCGCCACTGCTGCTTCCATTCCCGTCCTTGGTCGGCGTCTTGGGACGCATCGCATTCTCCTTGTTCGGATCCGCGATCACGCACTCGCGCTTCATCTTGAGGTTCATGATCTGGTCGCGGTACTTCTCGCGCTCGCCGCCGTGCGCGCTCAGCATCGCCGCCTCCATGGACGCGATGCTCTTTGAGAGCGAGCGGATCTGGCGGTGCGGCCAGCGCTTGATCCCATTGCGGCGGCAGATCTTCTTCATGAGCGTGATGCAGATACCGAAATCCTTCGCGACGTCGATGATCGGACGGTCAAAGTGCGCACGCAGCTCGTCGATCGAGATGTGCTTGGTCACCAGGCTCTTCACGCGGTTGCTCTCGTTGCGGAACCGATGGCTGAAGCCGGCGTCGTCCATGAAGTCCAGCTTGCTGCCCACGGGGCCGTCAAAGTTGATCTGCTGCACGCGCTGCACGCGGCTGCCGCTGCCGTCCTCCAGGTCGTGGTCGTCGTCGTCCTCGTAGTCGTGCTCGTCGCCCGAGAGGTCCTCCATGTCGCTGTGCTTGTTGTCGTCCAGGTCCGAGTCCCCCGACGTGAACGCCACGGGGCCAAATTTTCCCTTGCTCAGGCTCGCGAGGATCAGCGCCGTCTCCTCCGCGTTCATGCCGACTGTGCTTGGAGCTGCTGGTGGAGGTGCTTGGAAAGTGTCCATTGCCGGCAGCTTGGATGGCACTGGGACGCCATGAGGCACGACGAACAGAGCACTACCGCCGCCATTGCTGTCTGGGCCAATCTCGCTTGGGTTGCCGCTGCTGATACCGTCGACCGCGCCTCGCGCGTCTGCGTCGCACGCCATGCCCATGCTCGCAGGGGAGGTCCGCACTCACTCACTCGACTGCGCGGGCGAAGGAGGTAGTTCGTCAGCTGCACCCAGTGTCCAGGAGCAACCAAATCACCAGCCAACCGACACTCGTCACGCTATCGAGCGAGTAGCTTGGGAGGATGTGGTGGCTTGTGCGCCTCTATGTTGTGAGCGAGCGCGTCTGTCATCACAAACAGAGCAACATGGGTATCAGAGCAAAGCACGCATTTCGCAAACAGCGCACAGCCACATACAGTAGGGTAGCAGAGGCAGAGTCATACACAAAGCAGAGCAGACCCGCAGCCATAGGTAGACCAGAGAGGAAGGAAGGAAGGGGGAGGGGGGGGGGTCTTGGAGGTCATAATGCGATCAGGAAGAGTCACGCTCTTTCACGACAGATGAGCCCCTCGCTCTCTCGCTCTCTGTGTCTGCCAGTGGCTGCGTCACCGCTATGAAGGTGACTGCATGTGCGCGTCTCTACAGGATCCACACGCGGCTGCTGCTGCTGCTGCTGTACCATGCAGGCGGACGCACGCACGCGAGCGGTCGGACGCACCTGTTTGGGGGACACGCACGGCTCGAAGCTCTTTGTTCGTTCTCTGTGGCCTTTGGCTGACCACACCAGTGGATCAACAGCCCTACAAAGTACGCCTCCAGAGGAATCAACAATCAAGCAGTTACTTCAGGGCCATGAGGACTCTGAAGTAGCATACAATTGTGGGACTTTTCCTGATGGGTTTGTGTGGTTTGTTGGGTACGGCACGGTTTATGTACACAAGAACTGCAAGGAAGCCGCTGCTACTGCTCAGGTAGATCGCTCCATATGGAGGTCTACATGGCGATGTGGTCAAGTGGAGCAGTGCAAGATGACAATCTGGATGAACAAACCAACTTGAATGACTACAATGGGGGGCGCAGATAAACAAATTACATTACACTGATTATGGGTGCTTTCCTATTTGCTGCTACCTGTATACCAAATGTAAATGCGCTTTTTTTCTGTGAACTGTGGTGTTGTTGGCGCCTATACTGAAATCAAGTCAAATTTGTCAAACTTGGAACGACCAGGTTGGTCCCACTCGCGTCTGTATCTTGGGTCTGTGATTTAGCTCAGCGGTGGTGTGTTGGGCTGGTATCGGTCTGGTCTCTGGATCGATACCTGGTGATGCAAAAGTGGGTGACGAACTTGGCTTGATAGCTGGGAATGGGGGGCGCAGAGGAAACGCGTTGCTGCGTGCCGGTGCTCAATATTCGTAGACTCCGAGTGATGGACCATGGCGTTGGTCCGACACGACTGACAGCTGTGCGCAAGACCATTCGATGTGCACCCGTGGCCCCAAATGCCACAAAGCAACGCAAACGTCTGCATGACACGAAAGGGGTAGGGGTGGCGTTTTCATACAATGTCAATCAAAACCAGATCCAAAGATCGCGTCTGACAAGGAAGCACACTCGGGTTCGTTCACAGGCGATGCTCATAACGCAATTCACCTCGCAGCAGCAGCGACACGACCCCGGACGAGCAGCACACACACTCCAGCGCCGTTTCTCCAATGCGCGCATCTGCCGCACTTGCACTGCTGGTGAGCTGCGCGTCGTGGTGCCTCGTTCACGCGTGGGATGTCCAGCCGGACGGCTACGAAGTGATCGATGGCCCGAGTGAGAGAGAGAACTTCGACTTGTGGCGTCAAGACTGGGAAGGGTGGCGACGCATGGAGCTGCGCGCAAACCGGTACGACGGGAAGGACGCGTGCGACGTGTACAACATCCCCAAGGCGCAGTGGACGCAGACCAACTTTGTGCAAGTGCTGCTCATGCTCAACGACCGATCCATCTACGACCGCGAGAAGGGCGAGTACACGGTCGACAAGTACGTGGACGCGATGGAGGCTCGCGTGGGGAAGATCGACAGTGTGCTCATCTGGTCCTCGTATCCGAACATCGGCGTCGACAGCCGGAACCAGTGGGATCTCATTCGCACGCTCCCAGGCGGGATGGCTGGAGTGAAGAAGCTCGTGAGCCAGTTCCAGAAGCGCGGCGTGCGCGTGATCATCACGTACAACCCGTGGGACACGGCCACTCGCGACGAGCGAGGACTCGAGAGCACGGTGCGCATGTACAACACAGACATCGTCATGCTCAACCGGGTCATATCAGAGCTCCAGGCCGACGGCTTCAACGGGGACACCATGTACGGCGTGCCGAAGTCGTTCTACAACTGCAGCAACTCACTCATCGCGACCCCAGAGGGCGGCGTCCCCACCGCATACCTGAGCAACAACCCGATCAGCTGGGGGTACTTCTTGGGGTACGCCAACTTTCCACCTGTCTCGCGCGCCAAGTTCCTAGAGTCCCGACACATGGTGCAGGTCTGTGCGCGGTGGTCGCAGAACAAGATGGTCGAGCTGCAAGCGGCTTTCTTCAACGGCATTGGCTACGTGCTGTGGGAGAACGTCTGGGGCATCTGGAACGCGATGACCGAGCGCGAAGACGAGGCGGCGAAGCGCATCTTCACGATCCTGCGCAAGTTCTCGTTTGCGACCACCAGCGAGCAGTGGAGACCCTACGCATTCGGATCTCGTAGCGAGAAGGTGTACGCCAGTGAGTTCCCGGCTGTGGAGCAGGGCGGGTGGTTCTACACTGTGATCTCTTCGACCGACCAGGAGACGACTTTCCAGCTTCCTCTGAGTTCTGCCCAGTCCAAGAGCGGCACGAGAGTGTACGACGTATACCACGGCAAAGAGCTCAAGCTGCAAAAGGATCAAGAGGATGCCGACAACTCAGCAGCAACAGCGGCATCTTCGCCCTCTCCATTCGTGCAGATCAAACTTGAACCCTACGGCTTTGGCGCGATCTTTGTCGCTGCGACAGATGGCAAAACTGTCGACGGACTCGACGCGTTTCTGGAGAAGATGAGCGCCATGACAGCGACTCGACTGGCGGATTTCTCCATGAAGCGACCGCTGCTGAAGCAGAAACTGGTCGATAACGACGAGTCCGCTAACCCACCGATTGGCAGCTACACTGACACCACTACTGCTGCTGCTGCTGCTACTACTGCTACTAGTAAAAGTACTGGCACTGCTTCTGACGACATGATCCGGATCCGTGGCTCCGACAGCTGGTGGTTCAACGTGAGCGGCGTGCAGATCGAGCCTGTGGTAATGTGGACTCCGTCGTGGCCCGAGTTTGGGACCGGCGTGCAATTTCCGTGGGAGCAAAGACCTTGGAACAACCACTCGGTCCGCCTCACGATTCGAGACTTCCAGATCGACAAACACCCCGTGACAAACGCTGAGTACGCCCGCTTTCTCGCGTCCAGCAAATACGAACCAAAGTCGCTGGAGCGGTTCTTGAACCATTGGGAAAACCGCGTCGACCCCAAATCCGGAAAGTTCAACTCACTCAAAGACTGGCGAGTGCCACAGCAGCTCGCAAGCAGCCCTGCCGTGTACGTATCCCGCGAAGATGCTGACGCGTTTGCGCATTTCTACGGCAAGCGCCTCCCGCACGACTGGGAGTGGCAGTACGTGGCCTCAAACGGAGACAAGTACGCCTTGTATCCGTGGGGAAACGACTTTGACGATGGTATAAAGGCAAAGCTCCACAAGGTCTCGCGGTCCAAGACCCCACCTGCGCCGGACGCCGTCGGATCCCACTCGGCGTCTCGCTCCAAAGCTTTCAGCGTCGAAGATCTGGCTGGGTACGTGTGGCAGATGACGGATCAGTTCTGTGACGAGCACACCTGTGGGCAGCTGCTGCGAGGCGGGAGCTTCTACCAGCCCGTAGCATCGACGTTGAGCGATCCAAACTGGTACTTTCCTCAAGCGCTCGCCGCGAACCAGCACAACCGGTTCCTCATGATCAGCGAGAGCTACGACAGGTCGTCGCAAATTGGCTTTCGCTGCGCGAAGAGTGTCTAGGGCTTCTGTTGATGGTACCAGTGATTGATTGTGCTTTGCATTGCCTTCGCTTTAATTTTTTTCTTCTCTTCAATCAATTTTGCTCCCTTTAGCTTCTTCATCCTTCCCTCCCGTGTGCTTCCTGTCGCTAGATATGAACTTGAAATGCGACTTCTTTCGGCGTCTGGGGGAACAGGTACTTAAGCACGCTCACGCTGAGGATCAGGTCCTGGATCGTTGGGAACGTCACGCCGCTGTTGTCCTCCTGGAGCGCAACATACCAGCCACCTTCTTGCTTGAGCGTCACGGGGACAAACTGGACGCAGCCATCATCGTGGACGTACGCGATTACAAAGCAGCGGAGTCTCGTCTCGCTAAACCGCAACAAAAATGTCCCTGGAGGCGCGCGCTGCAGCATATTCACACACGCGCCTTTCGACAGGAATCCGTGAAGAAGGCGCGGTTGGGTATACGACCACAGGTGTGAGTACAGAATACACTCTGTCAGCGGATCGAACCACTGCCAGAACACCGCGAACATCTCCAAAGTGACGAAGCCATTCTGCTGAGCTGGAGCTGTGCCGCCCCACACCAATGCGCTCTTGAAAAGAAAATCGATGCTCCGAAGAGACAACGGTCGCTTCACAGCGTCGTGCTTCAACTGCGTCGCAAAGTACCTGCTGATGTGGGGAGCGATCCAGTCCAGCGGCATCTGATGCAAAGCTAATAACTGGTGCACGGTAGTAGCGGTGTACTCGTCATCAGGTACTCCAGCATTCGCGACAGCCGCATGTGCCCACACCAGCCGTCCTTCCTCGTTTGGGATCGCCCATTTCATGTGATCCACGATTTTCAAGATGCACATCTGGCGCTGTGACGTTGCTGACATGGTTCCTATCAGATCCGATTCGCTGTGAGATGCAAGAAGCCCCGGCTGTGGTCTCGCCGCTCCATCTCGATAGAACTGACTCGCGCCTCGTTCACTTTGCGAATGCTCAAGCGATGATTTCGATAATACGTCACCCAAAGATGCCGCCGGCTTCATTCTTCGCGCAACATCGTCCACGCCACCTCGGCTTCCATCCCACGACTGCTGATGATTGTGATGATGATGGCTATGGTGGTGATGCATGTGATGCTGGTGGGCAGAAACATGGGCTGCGTGGCTAGATTCGATCGTCTCTTGGATGAAAGAAGGGAAGCATCCAATTGTTTGGTCGTATTTCTTCATGCTCAGCCCTGCGTTGACCGACGGGATGATGTAATTGAGGAACTCGTGCTGATCAAGCTCCATGTCTTTGTTCTCGAGAAATTGAGAAACCTGGTGTACACATCATGGATAGACAGACAAGAAGGCGGTGAGACACACAGGAGCACCAGACACGTGACAGATACAACTTTCCAGTGACTTACAGCACAGATTGTCCGCGGATGACCCATCAGACTCCGCACAACAGGATGCTCGCCGAATGCTGCAAGGTCAGGGCTCCCACCCATCTCATGCGCCTTGATCTTGCGTGGCGCGCGCAAAGTGAAGAGAAGCGCAGCGTCGGAGGGTGGAAGGCGATCAACAGTGACAATTTTCTCGCCGACACCATCCATTGCACCAAGCTTGCCGTCTCCAGTGAGCAGCAGGGACAGGGAGCTCACACGACGCAATAGCAGTGAGGCGATAGACCGGAACTTCGGGTTTTGTCGAGTTTTCCGGTTGCAACCGTCAAGGATTAGAAGGTAGTTGCCCTCTATGCACTTCAGTCGCACCTGGTTCGCCAGCTCGTCGACGTCGTCAACCTTGACCCCGAGACTCTTGGCGAACTTTCCCACAAGGACAACCGAGTCATTTAATCCCCCCTCGCCATCCACTGCTACACCTGAGTCTTCGTTCTCGAGCCTCAGAAAGAAAATGTGCTTGAACAGATGGCGCTGCGTAGCGTACTGTGCACACTGCAGCGCAATCTCGGTCTTCCCGACGCCACGTTCACCTGTGACGCTCACCAATCTTGCGCCTTCGACCAGTGATTTATATACATGGTGCACTTCGATAGAGCGGCCGACAAAGACCTCTGCGACGGCATCGCACTCGTTCACTGGAGGCGGGAGCGAGTTCTCAATGAATTTTCCCTCTGGAACATCCCGGAAGAGCTTCTCGCTGTGATCGCCATTTCCCAGCAGCTTAAACTTGGAGTTGCCGGCGTCACTGGTGATGGAGATATCAGCTTGCACTTGCCCGATCTCGAACGCCTTTGCGACGGAGTGTCCTGCAAACAGCGCGGTGTAGAACGCCTTGGAGAACTCCATCGCTTTCTTGTCCAGCACTTTATCTTCTTTCGAGACCACGACGACGTGCGGCACGCCCACACTCACAAACGCTTCGGCAACGCTCTCGGAATGACAGGCGCTCACGAACACGAGCTTCACGGGCACTTGCGGTCGTGGCAACTGGTCCAGAGAGATCCACCCCTTCTCGACCTCATGCGCACTCACACCGTCCGTGTCTGTGTCACTGTCACTCACATCTTTCTCAGCAAAGGGCTCGCTATCACTGTCGCTGGAGCTGTGCATCAGCGGTGGGCGAAGCTTCTCCATGCCGCCAGCTAGCAGCAGGTCCTTGAGCTCCTGCTGCGAGATGAACTGCGCTTCGCACTTCTTGTCCTCGAAAATCACTTTCCCCGGGACGCCATGGCCAGAGAAGTGCAACGCGCGGCAGCCAAACGAGAGCACCTTGCGGAATGTGTGCAGATCCGCCACTTCGCTGTGCCACACGATGCGCTTCTTGGACTCACGCACGCACTGCACGAGCAGCTTGCGCTCCTCCTTGACGTCGATGATCTCCACGGCTTCGAGTCCGCTGCCGTAGCCGCGACTGTTGCTGCTGGTATCAGCAGAGGGTGTAGCGGAGGCGGGAGGAGAAGACGAGGCGCTGAGACTGCGCCACTCGGAGCCCTGGCGGCGCCGCACCACGAGTGGGGACGAGTGCAGGTGCGCGAAGATGGCCGCCATGGCTTTGCCCACCTCAGTTCTTTCTGAATGTGATAGGGAAGAGCAAACGCGATATGGGTGGCTTTAGAAATCAATTAGCGTAGATTTCTATTTCTAAATTTGCGCCTTTTTGACAGGGAAATGCTTCTGAGACCAGCACTCTCGTTTCTAAACGGCTTGTTGCAGTTTCTAAAAGAACGAATCAATTCCGCATTTTCCTCCAACAACGCAAGCAAGAAGCAGCAGCAAGCAGCATAGATACATGCGACGAATGGGGCGCATTGAACGCGGCGTTGAGACCAGAGACAGCGAGACAAAGCGATCGCGTATAAGCAAGTGATCAGCATGACCACGAGGAAGAACCACCAGTCAGCTGTGTCGAGTGCTAGTAGCCGTGTCGGCGGCACGACTTCGCTTGCAGACTTGCATGCGACGAGCCATCATGCGCCAACAGCACCCCCAGAAGCACTGACGCCCGTGAGCGGCAGTGGTATCAACACTTCGTTCCGTGGCACGGTCCAGTTCGTAGACAAACACGAGCTTGTGTTCGCGATCGGCAAATACGCGGTGCTGCAGAACATTCAGCACCAGGAGCTTACGTTCCTCGCGGACCAGCAGCGCAGTCATCTGAACGGTAATGGTGGTGCGCTCGGAGAGATTACAGCGATGGCGATCTGTAGCAACCGACAGCACCTTTCGGTTTGTCGAGCAGCTGTGCGAGAAGACGGGGAAAGCGGCGGATCCAACGCTGCGATGGTCTCGATTTACAACATCGGATCAGCCTCATAGCATACTGGTACTGCTCATGGACACAACATGAGCGAGCGAGCGAGATAATATGATGACTTCTCACTCTTGGAAGAAAGGAGCGGTGTGCGACAGCAAGCGACCGCGTGGTTCATTTCGTTGTGTCCTCAGCTTTGAAACTGAACGCTTCTGTGGCACCGCTCTCTCTCACGGCGGGAAACTCGTCTGCTGCCAAGCCGCGAACGCGACCTGGACGCTGATTGTGTGGGACTGGGTGCGCAGTCGCCAAGTCGCGGTCGTGGACGTGCACTGCAAAGTAACGCGAATGCACTTCAACGCGATCGACATGGGGCAGCTGTCGACCAGCGGGGGCAACTTGCTCCGCCTCTGGACCATGTCTGAGTGCACGCTCAAAGTGTTTAGCAGCTTCAAGTCTGGCGACGAGACAAAGTCAAAGCATGTGGCTCACTATGTGGACCACGTCTGGCTGCCAGGCGATTGCTTGGTAGCACTGCTCGAAGATGGAGATGTGTAGCTGATCGTCAATGCAGAGCTGGTCCAGACGATTCGAGGTGTTCACAATCAAGCCAAGCTGACGTGTATGAGCGTGTTGAGCAACGGAGAGGGCGTGGTCTTGGGCGGAAGTCAGGATCTTGCGTCAATCGTTCGCGTCGGCTCGAAAATGATAGAGTGCTGAAAAGGAGATGCAGCTGCAACGCCGCATGCACATTGGCGAAGCGTAAGTTGGAGTTGGACCGAAACTTGGAACATCCTAGGTTTTTTTCTCACCGTGTACTGAGCTAATCACTGACGGTGTTTTTGTTATCTGTGTTGCTTCTAAAGGCAAACAATATTGAGCGTTGCTACTGATCCGGCGGCTTCGACTTTGCTATGCTGCACTGAGAGCAACTACGGCTCCTACGATCTAAGCGACTTGTGTTTCCTGCGAGGAGATGATGAGGTTTGGCTTCTTAGCTCCCTGACTCCAGCTGAAATTGACAAAGTGGTAATTCTGACATGCAATGTTGTTTGTTTCTTCTCTTTGTAGATTGTTTCCCTCGTTCCTCTCGCGTCAACGCCGATATCATCGGCTATGGAGCGACTGGACGTGTCATCAAGAAGTCCTCGCTTTGCTGGGCTATGCACCCTTCCGACCGGAGACTATGCGGTCAACGTTTGGAATCTCATGGATTGCCACAAATATTTCGTCTCGTACGCCCTCGAAGAACAACTACATCCACTGTGCGTCGATATCCACCCGTCAGGACACGAACTGCTGGTGTCATTCAGCTCAAAAGTGCACATCTACTTCTCTTGCAAGACGCGCTGTGTCTCGCATTTGAAATCCAGCAGAAGCAGATGAGCATCGTCCAGTACAGTCAAACAGGAAGTATGTTTGTTGGCACTCAGCCAACAAGATGATCTACGTCTACCTCTCGTTCACTCGTCACCAACGAGAATCTCAATTGGTTGGAGCGTACAGAGACTTTCGCGACTCGATTTCAGCATTCATGTGGTCGCTACATGACAGCAGCTTCTTTGGTGCCGACGCTTCGGGGGGAACTTCGACATTGCAGGCTGCGATCGCACTGTGGTGGCGAGGCCGAAGATTTTATTGTCACCGAAAGTAGCTGCCGGGTTCAAGCCAAGGGACACGCGATCTCGTCGTTGAAAACATGGAGGCTTGATCGCGACAGTCACGATTTTGTGCTCTTTGTCGTCGAGAAAGCAGCGGACAACGGGTCTGGTGGCCAGCGTAGTGCAAAGTCGTCTTCGTGCTACATCCGCGCGTGGATCAACGGCAATTTGACTCGGGATGCGATCAAAAATCCAAGATCGCCACTTCAACTTGGAGAGAGTATGCCGCACGACATCACAGTTCTTGGAGTTGGGTGCTCAAACTTGCTGTTCGCTGGCACAGCAAGTGGTGCCATCCTCATTTTGGCCTGGAAGATAGGCAAACGAAATCAAGATGGACACCAGGTAATTCGCATTCTCCCGCAAATCTGGCGCGTTGATCTGCACATGTCTCCGGTCTGTGGCATGTTTTTCGTGAAAGAAATGCGCACAGTGCTGGCAAATGCAACCAATGGCGTGGTTCTCGCTTGCTCACTTCATCATGAAGATGAGGCTGGACCGTCCGCAACAGATGCATTGCGGCTTGCGGTAAGCGATGACGATTACGTTGATACGACGACTACTTTCTGCAGCATCTCTCAAGCCGACGAAGTCGCTTTGTACGACCGAAACAAGATCTATCTGCAGAAGTTGAGAATGATGGAGCTCGACTCTGAGCTGCAGCAGCTGAAACTAGAGAATGAAATGCTGACCCGGCAACTTGCGGGGCAGAAAGAGAAATACGAAGATATAATGAAGACTGAGATCGGATCAGTGGCGGAGGAAGCAGAAGAGAAGCGACGGCGATTGCAGAGTGAAATGGATGCGCGTCTTCACACCGTCACTCATGAGTGTAATGTGCGCTTACACGGGATGTCGAGCGGTGCACGGATTGCACGAGATCAGTATTTACAAAGCCTCGAAAAACTGCAAGCAGAGCTCGATTCGGTGCGTCGCCGTTTTAAGAGCATCCGAGTCGGAAGTCGAAGACAACAAACTCGCTGCAGAAGAAAGAGAAGCTGAGCTCCAACGGGACTACGAAAGCCGGATAGAGTTGATGAAGCGGCAATACCCGTCTACGCTGAGCTCTCTTCAGTCTAAGCTGGAGCTTACGAGAAAGTAGCCTCACGAAGTGCTACGACAGCAAGACCAAGACTAGCTGGCGCAAATGTCGATGCTCTCGACGAACATCGAAGAGGAGAAAGCGCGTGCTGCAAACCAAATGACGAATGTTCAGGGGAAGATTGCTGGACTGCATTAGGAGCTCAAGATGCTGCTCACTGCGCTCAACGAGAAAGACCAAGAAATCCAGGCGATCAGCACAGAAAATCAAGAAAAGGCAAATGAAATCTTTCATCTGAGAGAGCACCTTCATGAAGAACACAGAAGTGTCGAGTGCGTCACAAAAGAGAAAGCGGAATCCGCTCGCCTGCATAACGAGCTGAAGCACTCGTATGAGGACCTGCAGCGCTTGAACAACGTCCATCGCTCGCAGATCGAACTGCTTCAGAAGCAGCTGCTCCCAAAAGACCGCGAGATCGAGCAGATGCAGCAGTGCATGAACCAGCTCCACGAAGCGAACCAAGACATTGTCGTCCAGGCGAATTTGAGTGACCGACTCCGAAACGAAAGCACGTCGAAAGCGAAGAAGTACGAGAAAGACGTAACGACTTCCCAAAAGCGGCTGGAGAAAATCCGACACTCGATCGTGGTGCTGCAGGAAGAACTGGGGGAGCTCGTAAAGCTCAGCGCAGTACAGGAGAAGAGCGCGATTGTTGGCGAAGTGGTCCGGATCCACAAGCGCTTGACGCGACAGCTGGACATCCTGCAGGCGAAAGACGACAGCTCGGAGGAGATCACGGCCGAGCTGCATCGGTAGAACGGATTTCTCCTGAAGAACAAGCACCACTTGCGGCACCAGATGGAGATCGCGAACAAGGAGGAGCACAAGCTCGTGTCTGCGCTGTCGTTCCAGAATGGGACTCTCGTGACGGAGCTCAATGCGTTGAAGAAGCAGAGCAAGGAGCTCGAGCGGGAAGCCAAGCGGCTCGAGGAGCGCGAGCGAGAGCGATCATACGGGGCACGTCCAGACCCAAGCGAGTCAAGTGCACATGGAACTCATTCTGGCATACAGTCTGGGCATGATGGAGTGACATTATTTGAAAACCAAGAGCCCAGCAGCACGAGTCGCATTGACACATCCTTTTCTCAGCCAGCTCAGATGGCGTCAGCCTCATTAGCCTCAAGGTGCGACCAAAGTCTGCTAGCTCGTTATCTACGCGGCGCTCTTCAACGACTGGAATCCGTTCACGAGCAATGATATGATCCTCCCATCGACAAACAACAGATGATGATGCCCAAATCTAAGGTTTGACATTTCATAATTGCATGCATATCGTGGTGGAAATGCATCGATTGTTATCGTGGAGTGAGAGTGTGAGGGAGTGGCTATCGGAAATGGAAGGGTGTATGTGCGCAACTTTGCTTTTCTCAGCCCACGCACACGCTCTGGTACGTCGGGATGAGGTACTTGATCCTGACGAACGCGTTGTCGCCGCCATGCGTCTCCATGATTTCAAGCGTCTGCTAGATCAGGTCGCCCAAGTTCAGCTGCTTCCTCTGGCCGTAGTCGATCGAGTCGCCGAGGTTGTCTGCAAGGTGTCAATTAGGCAAGAAGAAGCATTAGAGAAGGATGTTCAAGCCGAGCGGAACGTAAGACACTCAAGCAACCTGCACGCCGTACCGTTCTTTCGGATGAAGATGTTGAGGACTGGTAGGATTTGTTGGTAGTACGGTACGAGCGCTTGGCCGATGAGTCCAGGTCCGTTGCCCGGTTGCGCGGCCGACTCGCACGTAACCACGAGCTGGATGATGTGCAAAGATGTGACAATGATGCCGGCGTTCCGGGTGTTCAAAGCGTCTACAGACAAGCAGGAGTACATGTTAGTCAGCAAAGAATGACTCCAGGTGTCACGTAGGTTGGTAGGTTCAAACTGCTTTCTCGCTCTTGATCAGGATGATCAGCTGCGGGATGGCTGGCAGCACCTTGGAACTCGCATTGATCAGCATGTCCTTGATGCCTTGCTCAGATACAAACGCGTATGGCTCTTCCACTTCGCGGAGACCGTCAAAGAAAATGGGCAAATAGTGATGGAAGTCCAGCTGCACGAGCGTGAAAGAGCTCAGGTTAGCTCAATTTGCTCGTAAACCAATTTTCTCAAGCAACAAGTTGTCGGATGCCAGCCTACCTTGATGGTGTCAACTTTCTAGGCGACCATATTCCGGACTCCGCCATGATCGATCTGGATCGGCAAGTCCCCGCGCTCATAGAATCTGCCAGATTTGGAGCATACGTTAATGTCTAGCGAGAGTTTAGTATAATTGCCACTGATTGATTGATTCTCACCTTCGGAACGATGTGCCAGGAGGGTTAGCGCGTTCCTTGAACGCGGTCGGCTGGAGTTTCGAGCGCGGCGACACGCTCGGGGCGTTCTTCTCTGCGGTCACTTTGATCAACTTTTTCAAGTCCGCAGTGCCTCCAGAGCCCTGCCCTTTTCGCAGAAAGTTGTCCGCAGTATATGGTTTCGTCGGCTTGGAGATGGAGAAAGCTCCGCCGTAGGCCGATTCGTCATGCTTGTCGTTCGATGTTCGGCGCTGTAAGAAAAAAACAAAGTAAGACCCGATAGATCATACGTTAGCGACCCAATCTTAGCTTTCGCAAGCCTATGGACGGCGTGCGCAGCGCTCACCTTTGGGACAACCACAGTCGTGTCAAAGCAGCTTCCGGTCTCTGGCAGCGCGATCTGCTTGGGCGCGATCCTAGTGCTGACGTTTGGGATGCGAGCCGACATCGTGGAGGGGAGAAAGAGGAACTCTGGCGCGATTCACCTCGTTGATAAACTGGAGCGACTCGCTTTATCCGAGTGAGAGAGAGTACGAGTCTGCTGGACGCAGCTATCTGAAGCAGATGCAGCCCTTGGTGTGGGCACGCTCAGCTACGTGACGCTTGCTCTTTTCTCGAAATGAATCGCTCTCGGATTAAGCAAACCTTGCCAGTTTTCTCTATGTCTATCTGCCCAGGGACCAGAAACAAACAGCCAAGGCTCCAAGGCACACAGGCAGCAAGAGAGCCTCACCAAAATACCAGAAGCCTACAACCACGATCTCATATGTATAATTGTCCTCACGCTCTCGTTTTTTGGATCGAGATGGAGAGAAAGCAGCCCGACAGCCGCTTCAGATCAATCAAATCGAAGCCAGCCATCTACTTCGCAGTCCAAGCAAGCCGCGTCTGGCTCGAGAGCTATTTCCAGGCACCAAACCCAGGTCTTATCCTCC